>JABUQX010088602.1:0-12240 GCA_015478945.1 Trachelipus rathkii
CGGTTTCCGGATAATCTAGAATGTTATAGTGAGGAACAAAGGGAGAGGTTCCATCAAAATATCAAGGTGAGGAAGAAAGATACCAAGGAAGATGGATACACACATGATGGCAGACTATTGTTGGAGCCTTCAACGTGATTGTCCACATTCTGCACACAGAAGACCACAATCATATAGACAGCGATTTGTAATGATTAATTCTGACTTGCAATTGTACTGAAATGAATGTTTTGACCTATTAGCATTTTATTTACTTACTCATTAACAATTATATATATATATATATATATATATATATATATATATATATATATTTTTATATTTTATATATAATAATATATATATATATATATATTATATATATATATATATATATATATATATATATGGTATATATATATATATATGGTTTATATATATATATGTATTAGATATATATATATATATATATACTATATATATATATATCTATATATATATATATATATATCATATATATATATATATATATATATATATCTTTCGTGTTTTATTGGAATTTTCGTGAATTACGTTCAACTCTAGTAGTTGAAAAT
This sequence comes from Trachelipus rathkii, assembly GCA_015478945.1. Taxonomy (NCBI): domain Eukaryota; kingdom Metazoa; phylum Arthropoda; class Malacostraca; order Isopoda; family Trachelipodidae; genus Trachelipus; species Trachelipus rathkii. Next base: position 576 of record JABUQX010088602.1, read on the forward strand.
TATGTTGGCTTGATGGTGGATATTATTATAAACACTACCCTTTCTCATAAACCCAGAGCCAATCTAGGAAAACGGTCATATTCGGAATCAGGGCAACAAGTTACCTATAAAATGACCTTCAAATGTTTCTCTCAAAATCTTTGTTGGCCAGTGTAATTCTACATGCCCCCCTGATTGCTTCATCCAAAAGATGAACAATCATACTCTCTTCCGAACATCCAAAATATGTCTCGCTATCCCGTCAACTTCACAATTTTTCTCTTTGACAACAATTTTGAAATTCTGCCGCTATCCAAACTCGAAAAACACCTCACTCCATTTGGCTTCACCCATACCTCTTCCCCGACACCAAATTCATTATTAACCTTCTCCATCAACTCCTCTTCCGCAGAATTATCCTTAATATCAGGATCCCTCCATTCATAATTGTATTTTATCGAACAAGGGCAATTCGACCCCTTCATTCCCACCCTTGGAAGTGAATTGTACCAGAACACTGCCTCGAACACGCTTATGTTTGACCTTCCCCAAATTCTTTTTAACTGTTCTATGATTCCTCTCAATTATCCCATTGCAATTACTCCTGAATGCCGCCCTGAATATCAAATCCACATTCCATTTCTTACATATCTCCCTCAGTTCAACTCCTCTAAAGCTTGCAGCATTATCCAATATGATTTCATTAGGAAAGCCGTGCTCAAAGAATACCTCTTCCAACTTCTCACTAATTTCTTTTCCACCCTCACCGCTTAGATCCTTCCAGATTGCGAATCTGCTCTCCCCACAATCTATAATCGATAAAAAATATTTTTTTCCAAATATGTTATATCAATCGCCAATCTATTCCACATACCCAAAACATCTAAACTCCCTTTTCGCATTTCAATGGGTTTGGGTCTAAAGATTGACATTTTTTGCATTTTTTTATACACTCTCCCACATTTTTCATTTTAACCTCTTTATCCACTCGCAGCGAACTTTGTCTTTCCCAAGCCACAATGATTTCTCCCATGGATCCTATCAATCTCTTCCAAAGCCATGTAACAACAATCTTCCTCAATTCCGTTTAAAAACTCCAACCACTTCTTGAATACCCTTGTTAACTTATCCGCTTTGTTTTCTTCAGACTTTACCAAATTAATGTTTATTTTCATGTCAGATTCCTCCAATATATCTGAAAGGATTCCCAATCTCCTTTTTACCAACATGGTGTAATAGTCCGTTTTTAGGTAGTTATCAGATATCGATTGTTTTTTCCGAAAATCGTAAGTTATCGGATATCGTTGTTAAACATTATTCAACTATAGTTTGTTCGAACACGTAAGAGTGACATTGGCCTCGGCTAAATTTACATAAAATAATTTTTCATAAATGAAATATTTGTTTATAATTATTTCTATATTAACTTAAATGTGTTATTTAAAAAAATTATGAAAAATTTAAATAAAATTAAAAAATTTGTATTGTGCTACATTTGCATAAATTTTACTTAAAAAAAAAAGTTTTTTTTAATATTTAAGTAAACTTTTATTTTTTCCTTTAACTAATCAAATACCATAGGGTAAATGTACAACAGACTGGTATACATGCATGGCAGACCGCTCGCTAAAGCGCTCGCTTCTAATGCGCGCAGCGCGCCAGCGGTGCCGTACGGTTCTTTTAGGGCAACGCTCACGCGCAGAGCGTATTAGAAGCGAGCGCTTCAGCGAGAGGTCTGCCATGCATGTACTCTAGCCTGCTGTGCATTTATCCTATGGCATGGGCGTCGCCAGTTTCCAAGCAAGGGGGGGCAGCTTAAAATTTTATAGAGCTTATATAATATATATATATATATACTATATATATAATATAATATATACTTATATATATATAATAATAATATATTTATATATATATATTATAATATATATATATTTCTAAAAATATATATAAAATATAAATATATATAGTATATATATTATATATTATACTATATATATAATATATATATATATATATGTAATATATATATATATATATATATATATATATATATTTATATACTATATATATTAGTTTAATAATATAATATATATAATATAATATGATATATATATATTTTATATTGATATATATATATATATATGTATATAAATTTATATATATATATTATATATTATATAAGTATAATATATATAATATATATATAACAGAAAGACAAAACTAGAAACATTTGTATGGATAAATTAATGATTTAATATTTTAAGAAAATTATTATAATATTAAAACAATAAATATCAAATACAATATGCAATGATGGAAATTCACAATATAAAATATTAAAATTGATAATTATTAAAAAAAGTAATTTACTTGGGTTCAACGCAAATTTTATCAACTATTGTTGATAGAATAATCATAATTGGTCAAACACAATTATTTCTCTGTACACTCATCAAATAGCCAGTCCGTTTAACCTGTCGTCTTCATAGTACTTCGCAGGCAAGTCTTGATCCTTCGCAAAGTACTGAAGAGTAGTTCTTCTGTACTGGTGGTGCATGGCTGGGCAAGTAGTATCATCAAAGCCTTTTTCCTCGACGGAAAGGAAGTTGTTTATCTCCTTTAAGACTTGGAGACAACAAGATCTTTGAGTTCTTCACTACTCAGTTCTTGTCCTTTTTTTTCCCACCCCAAAAAATTTTTTTTTTATGGGGTAAACCAAAAAAGTTGTTTCTAGCCCCTCCTTCTTCTAATGCCGTTCGAAGTGGGTAAAACTAATAAAATGAAGCGTCTTTTCCTTTCAACTCATCGGTTTTGTTATGAGTAGGCAATTGGGAAGAGGATGTAAATGTGTCAATGCATAAGCAGGTGTATTTTCAGTAGAAAAAAGTAATTCCAAAGAAGAGGTTACTAGAATCTAGATACAGAGTTATTAAGGATTCTCTCCAGAACTCCGTGGATTGTTTGCTGATGGGTGCTGCGGTGCTGCTCCCTACCAAAAATCCGTGGTATATTTAGATCAAGTCCCCAGTTGCTTAGCGATTTGATTAGCTTCTTTTAACACTTCATCGTGATTTTTTCTCATCTTTCCGTGCTCCTAACCATTTTCCAAACTGTGTTGAATGTGCTGTAGGGTTTTGACGATATCCAAGGTCTTGGATTGGAGAGCATTAACAACTGGTTCTAACATCGCAGAGTACTTCGCGATCCCATGATGAATGACGACTTAATGACGACTTACATGCCGCTGATGAAACTGAAAAGCGCTTTTCTTGTGGCGGATTTCCTTCAAGGAAAGGATTTCTAATGCTTGCATCATTCGTACAAACTGCTCCTTAAACACTCTGATGCAACTTGTGTTGTTCAGACCATCTGGTCTGGCATAGGCTTGGGGATGTTTGACATTAAATTTCTTCTCAAGAACAACTCGCGAAAAAACGTAATAAAGTCCTTTATAGTACCCAAAGTATTGCGGATTTCTGGTATTGTGTTCAAATTCAATTTAACAGGCGGAGGTTGGTTTGTGTGAAGAGCATGAAAGAACAATGCTTTTCTATACTTTTCGCAATATTACTTGGACACCTCCTTCTTTGGCCAGACATCGTGGAACAGCCATTGAAACCCAAGCCACTCATTTCTCGGATCTAGTTCTTCAGCTCGTGACAAAATCGTCAATGGCTTTCGCAATGGTTTTGTGTCAAGCGCTTTCAGTTCTACAAAGCCAATACATTCCTCTTTGACTCATCGGACTCTTTTTCGAAATAGCACAACACTATGGATAATTGTTTCCTTTCCAGAAATATCAGGCGGTTTCATCTGCTAGTAAGCTATAACGCGCACGCTTCCTTTACCTTATTAACGATGCTTTCCTTTTTAGTAGTAACACATATAGAAATGATCTCATTCTGACTCTGAACTGATTGGTATGTGGCATTTTTCCTTCCCTTTTCAAAAGTGGTTTTTCAATGACTGATCTCCCGCATCTATTCGTAAGCGACGCAAATCATGCAACACTCCCTCATCATGATGCTTAACCCGAAGCGGTTAATCGCTCGTACCAGAAAATGTAACACATTTTAATTAATTGAGAGAATAATAATTTTTATTATTTTCTTCTATGATTTTTCTTAGAAATGCTGGTTAATTTGTGATGGTCTAACCGGCACGTACTGTAGAGAAACAATCTTGCTAGCTTCACAGCAAAAGTTTTATGCTACTCTGTGGTTTGTATATCCCATACAAACTGCAATGAACATCTTATATTAGTTGAAAGGTCTTATGTTAAGAGCCTAGGAAAACCCCTCTTGACCGAACTTTTTTTGGTGGAATAAAATAAAACTTTGCAAAAGTGCTCCCTTAGGGCGCACTGAGTAATCAGCTAAGGTGAATTATGTCTCCAACCATTCATAATTGAATTTCCCTCTTAAGTGGTAGCATCTCCCAAAAAAATTTAGTCTAGTAACTGGTACTGTTCTTTTCTCAGGTCAAAATCCAAGATGAATGTCCCAACGTAAATCTACCATGGAGTCATTTTCGTGAGCTGTCATCTACTGAAACGCAAGCTCCGATCTGGACCCATATCTTGACTCATCGAGGTGCTGAGCCTGGTGTGGGTTCTTCATCATGCAAAATATGCGAAGTAGGAGGGTTTGCCTCTTGTGTAGTTTTAGTTGACACATTGGAATCTTCTTCGTTTCAACACCGCTACCATTTTCAAATTTTTCTAAAGTCTCTCTTCCTTTTCAATTTACTGCAAACAATATATTATATATATATAATTTATATATATCTATCTATATATATATTATATTAAAATTATAATCTATTATATTATTATAATGAGATATATATATATATATATAATATAATACTATATATATTATATATATATACGTTTATGTATATTATATAATATTAATAATATATTATATAATATTTATATATATATTATTTATATATGGTTCTAGTACTTGTAAATCTCTGCCACATTATGGTCATAGGCTAATAAATTTACTAAAAACAAGATGCTAACAGAAAATATTAAAAGCAGTATTCGTATAAACTATGTTAAAAACAACTAATTTCTGTGTGCAATGAAAACTAGTTTTTTAAAATGAAGCCAACCTTATATGGCAAGTAACATGCAATGTGTTTTCAAAGATATATCACTACTTTTAAAAGTAAATATACAAAATTTTTAAATTTATATTTAAAGTAAAACGTACATAACAAGGAACACTCCTAAATAATCCATGATCTGAGGATGAAATTGAAACTAAACTATTGTGTTCACGGAGTTGACCTAAGGGGTGTGATGCCGTCAGGGTGGTACTTTGTGAACCTTAAACACTTAATAAAAGAATTGAGAATCCGACTGAGCAAATGGTATGTCACGCACTCTCCTTACTTCAGAGTGAGAGAGGAGGTTGAAAGCTATGATAGTCCTCAACGAGAACAGAGAGACCTATCACACACTTAATAACTAGAGAAGGCCCACGCAGAGGGGATCTGTATCTGCGAGAATCTATATGAAGCAACTGTCAACGATATTGTATCACAGAGTTCATGTAGTCCGCACCCACCATAGCTGAGCGTCGTATATATAATATTTATACATATTCATGAGGGTAGATGTCGTTGGAGTATTATATTCATATATAGTGTGAGCTATAGTATAAATTATTACTATAGTTAGCTAACTGATATATATAGTACACTATATATTAGAATCACTATACTTACAGTTATTATACCTACTATATATATATATAGTATATACTATAAATATATATATATATATATATACTAATGCATTATATATATATATTTATCTAAGTTACTATGTTTTAATTATAGTGGAGTATATATATATCGTAAAACGTACCTAACGACCACCCGAACGGGACATTATATTTTAAAAAAATTCGCAGTGCAGATTGGTTGAGAGTAAACACTTTTAAGGGGGGGCCAGCTGCCCCCCTCCCCCTGACCCCCTGCCCCCCTTGCCCCCTGCCCCCCTGCCCGGCGCTGCCCTGCCCGCGCCTGCCCTGCCCTGCCGGCCCTGCCTCCCTTGCCCCTGACGACGCCCATGTCCCCAACCGGAATTGATCTATTAGTAAAAAAAAATTAGTATATATATACTATACTATATATATAGTATACTATAATAGTATGCTGAGGTAGTAGTTAGCTAAGGGTTGGTGATGAGCGAAGGGATCACTTTCAAATAGCGGTATGGTATAGTATATATATATATATATCATATATATATGTTTGATATAATATGATATATTAAATATATATAATATACTATTTATATATTATTTATATAATATATTTTTATATATATTTATATATATATATATATATTATATTAAGTATTATATTATAATATATATAATATATTAATATATTATTTATATATATATATATATATATTATATATATATATATACTATATAGTTATATATATTATATTTATATAATGACGTTATGATTTGATAGTAGTGGACTTGACTATTTTTGTTGATGTGGTTTATCTGCGATTTAGTGGTGGCGTGCCGATGTTTGTAGTATAGTAAAAAAAATTATATATATATATATATATTTATTATTATTATTTTGGGAAGCTTGTGTCTGTGTATAGGAAGCTTCTTAGGAATATGAAAGATGGCTTCTGGGTTTTAATTCTTTTTATATTTTCTTGCGTACATCTACATCAGTAAAGAACTGAACCTCCTCTTCCTTGGTTGTTGGCAAATAAATGAATAGCAATAATTTGCAATTAAGCTCTAGAAAACATGTAGAAAAATAGTAAGATTCAGTATCAGAACGCGGACGTCATTGATTGCTGCCTAAAGAAGTTTCAATGATGCCGAAAAACAAAACCACACGCCTAATACGCGTATTTTCGCGTTGCATATAACAGTTGGGAGTGTTCGCTCATGCTTATATTAACCCCGCTTCAGAGGAGAGGTTCAGGTGATTACTCTAGGAAGCGACGCGTGCCCACCTCTGCTCGATCTATCCTCGGACGGCAGACGGCAACAATGATGGCGTGGGAAGGGCGGAAGCTGAGTCGGAGTGAGTCGGAGCATTGAGTCATGAGCGCGTGTTTGCGAATCGAGTATTGGACGTGCAGGTAGGGATGGTATGAGCTGGTGGTTCGAAGCGTTACTCGTCTCAGCAAGAAGTTGGAGCAAGTGAAAGAAGGTGATGTGTTGAGGAGGTGGAGGAGGGTAAATGAGGGATAGGAAGAGAGGGGTAATTATGAAAAGGGTGAGATGGAGAGTTCTGAAAGAAGCGAAGGAGAGAAGGAGGTGGAGAGAAAGGTAATTATGTGAAGAAGGTTTGTGCTTGCCCAGGGAAACGAATTGCTTTAGGACACAAGTCGAATCCGGGACGCCTCCGGAGCGAATACTGCCCAAAGTAAAGCAGGTTTGAGACGATCGATCGAGATGACCTCTAATGGCTGTGTGAGTGATCTGTTGGATTGTGGAAAGGAACTTTTCCTTCCGAAGGTACTAACAGGAAAAGGCTGCATTCGTACATGTATGGGTTTGAGTGCTGAAGGGTTCGGATCATGCCAGCTCACAATGGAGACATGCGTAACAAGAAGAGAAGATTTCTTTCGGATGAGGAGTGCACTTGTGTCTGTCGGAGTCGGAGTAGGTCTTCCAGAGCAGAGGGCACGCGTCTCAAAGCGGGTGAGGATACCCAGATAATGGATCAGCAATGAATGCAGAAAGGGGAATTATTGAGTATGAGCTCACAATGTGGGCATCGAGTAAGAGCCATAAAACGAGTTTCTGAAGCACTGAACAACTGAAGATCTCTAACTGCAGTAGCAGTATGTAGCCAAGACATAACCAAAGGGAAGTGAGCTTCTGTCCAAGTGTCTGGTTCTGATGTGCCATGTTGAAGCTTTAAAGCCTGGCGGTGAAACCTCTCGCAAATCTCATTTGATTGGGGATGTGAGGAAGCTTTGATTATGAAGAGAGGGAGTGCCATTCAGTACATCAAATCTTTCCAAAGAAAGGATTCAAAAACACGCCCTTGACCCGTCGTGCCAAAGAGAGGAATGCCAAACCGAGAGATCCAGTGGGACAAGAAAGCTTTGGCGATAGATTCGGCAGTAGCAACAGAGAGGAGAATATCTTCCGTCCAACGGGTGAACCTATCGATACAGGTAATATGTATCGCTTGCCTGAGAAGGGTGGAAGAGGGTCCAACATGTCAATGTTAATCCTCTCAAAGCGTCACCAGGAGGTAAGAAGGTGCTTGAGGGAGCTTTAGTATGCCTTTGCACCTTAGAACGTTGACAAGACAAACAAGTGCGAGTCCAATTCGCCACGTCGGCATTGACTTTAGGTCACACAAAACGAGTTGTCACCAGTTTGCGTGAAGCCTCGATGCCAGGATGTGAGAGCAAATAGAGGCTGAGGAAGACCGCCTTTCGACAATAAGTAGGAACGAAAGGACGAGGGTTGCCTGTTGAGATATCGCACAGAAGTCTCTTCGAAAGCCACTGCCATTGTAGCTGTAGAGAAGAGTCCTGTTGGAGATCGATATGGTCTTGCTCCTGACACGTCGCCATGGCTTCAAAATCAACGTCTGGAGGAAAGATCTTAATTCTATCCGTGAAAATTCATCGTGCTGAGAATTATCTACTCGGAGATGTGACGTATGTTCAGTTTGTAAACTGTAAATATATTCAAGTTGCCGGGCTTCACGGGGAGAGTGCCTTCCATTGCGAGGAACCCATAGCGAAAGTGATAGGTTTGTTGTCGGTCAGCGATATTAAACTCCGACCTTCTAAAGTACTGAAGTGGGCTGAACAGCAAGACACATACAAGCAAGTCCCTGCGAAAGAACCTATACCGTGTTTCAGAGTAGAAGCTTGCGCGAAAAGAAAGCAAGAGACACAAAACGGGCCGTTTCGAATATTGTGAAGACAGCGCGACAGCGGAATCAAGGCATCACTTGCAGCTCTGTGTGCAGGAGTCCGAGGAAAGGACAGAAGGGTGGCGTAAGCAAGGGCTTTTTTTGGAAGCTCAAAAGCTAGACTGTGCTCAAGGAACCATCACCTTTGTGAGCTGCCGCTTTTTAGGACAATAGAGCTGTAAAGAGGCCTATAAAGAGCGCAGCCGAGGGGCAAAATCGAATGATAAAAATTAATCTAGTCCCAGGTATTGCCGAGTTGGCTCTTTTGATGTATGTGAAGAAAGGCGCGGATACATCAACACGGTCTACAAAGAGGAAATTTCCCTCAGCAGAAACTGTGTGACCCAAAAAAGTAAGAGAAGACGCACCGAATACGCACTTGGTATGATTGAGACGTATGCCAGCGTCGTACAACCTACCAAAAACAACACGTAAGTGATCTTCATGTTCTTCAGGAGAGGAGGAAGTGACGAGAAGATCATATAAATAAGCCCAGGGAAACGGGAGATCACGAAGAATAGAATCAATGAATCTCTGGAACAATTGAGCTGCATTCCTCAAACCGAAAGGTATCCTCGTATACTCGAAGAGGCCAAACGGAGTGATCACAGCTGTCTTGGGGATGTTTTCCGGAGCTACGGGTATCTGGTGGTAGGCCCGAATTAAGTCCAGCTTAGAAAAGATAGTGTTTCCGGCCAGATGGGAAGTAAAAGACTGGATATGAGGAACCGGACACCTATCTGGAGTTGTGACAGAATTCAAGGCCCTAAAATCACCACAGGGTCTCCAATCCCCTGTAGTGCCTTTAGGGACCATGTGAAGCGGAGAAGACCAACAACTCTTGGAGGTGCGCACAATGCCAAGTTGAAACATGTGATCAAACTCTGCCTTGGCTGCCTTGAGTTTTTCTGGTGGGAGATGACGAGCTCCTGCAAAAGTGGGCGGGCCTGTGGTCTCAATATGATGCTCGACAGAATGTTTAAGCAGGGTATCTGAAGAGCATGGATGCAATAAAGTAGGAAATTCTTTCTGCAGGAGGTTATGAAAGGGAGAAGCAACCGAAGAAGAAGGAGGAGCAATAACAGAAATACCCTTTAGTGCAGAAGAAGTAATAGAACCGGAAGAAGTGAGAGAAGTAGCACCGTCAACGAGACGTCGATTACGAAGGTCCTTCATCAGATTAAAATGTGACAAAATATCTGCACCGAGAATCGGTTGTGTCACATCAGCGATGAGAAAAACCCATGGAAATTGACGGCGAAAAGAAAGATCTAGCCGGCACAAACGCTCTCCATAAACCGCAATAGAAGAACCATTTGCGGCGTAAAGGTGACGGTTAGAAAGAGGGATAGCGGAGTCCTGAGAAGGGTCTCTAGGGACTAAAGAGAGGCTAGCGCCAGAATCGATCAAAAAAGAAAGGTTAGTGGAGTGATCGTAAATACGAAGAACATTCTGTGCGGTGGAAAGAGAAAGAAGAAGAGAGAGGGCCAGCCTCTCTCGTCGCCCCTACGACGGACTGGTGGACGAGTTTCCCTGCTGGTAAGAACAGGAAGAAGCGCATTTCTTCGCGTCCAAACCATAAGTATGATGGTAGTAACAGTGCCCATGAGGATACTGTCACTGGCGTGAAGAAGAGGCCGAAGGACAATGGTTGGAAGAAAAGCGATCGCGGGAGCGAAAAGTGCTATTATTAATAGCAGTAGTAAGTGATAGAAGGGCAGATTTGACCTAAGCCATGCTTGCCTCGAGGGCCGAAACACGGGCATCGAGAGATGAAGAAGAAGAAGGATGTATAGCGAAAGCGTGAGAGTAGGAAGGTTGGGGTGGGTGAGAAAAAGTAGGTTGAGAGGGAAAAGCAACAGAAAGCGGTTGAGAAACAATGTGTTGGGTGTGGGCCGCAGCTGTTTGCGGGGGAGCGAGAGTAGAAGAAGCAGGAGATAAGGAGGAAACAGCGCAGGCGTTGGAAACTGAAGTAGTTACCAGAGGGCGCAAACTCTGTCTGCTGTAGTGGCAAACGCAGTGAGGGAAAACGCCGGATTCAACGACAGCAGGACACTGTGAATCTCGGTGGGCATCTTCTGGAGGAAGAGAGTGCGAATTATTTTCTCTTCCCGAGAAGATGGAGTGTCGCCCAACAAACTCAGCATCCTTACCATCAACTCCGAGGGTTTTTGATCGCCCAGTGAGATACCTCTAAGCAGAGTTTCCAATTGCTCCTCTCTGGTGGGAGCTAAGCGGGAGATAATCAACTCCTTGAGAGCAGTGTAAGGGGTTGTGGAAGTGGCAGTTGCCTCTAGACCATCCCGAATTTTGAGAAGGCAAGATTAGGGGAGAGCATTCACAACTCGCGAAAATCTCTCCTTCTCATCCTGGACAGCCAGGAGCACTGCGTCTGCCAACTGGAACAATAGTTTAGGCTGGTTAATGAAGAATGGTTGAAGGTGTATGTCCGGCGACGTAGAATTTTCGTCTAGCATCCCGGGGTGAGCAGGAGAAAAGAGAGAAAAGGGAAGAAAAGAAGGAAAAGAGGCGGAAGTGCATGTAGAAAAATATGATTAAGAAAACGCTAAATATATCCTAAGCGCAAGACTATATACTAAAATAAACTATATAAATATTAAAATATGGCCCAGAAAATGCTAAATTAGTATAATATTAAGAATAATAATAATTTTTTTTTGTTTTTTTTCGTTCAATACTAATAATGGTAATAATAATAAAAATAATAATACTTCGCGCCGCT
>JABUQX010088603.1:0-32500 GCA_015478945.1 Trachelipus rathkii
TTCATAGGTTGTATCGGTTTTACCCGCAATTGTGGGTTGCTGATTAGTGAGGGGGTTACGTTAGCGTTCACCTTGCTGGTGTTTTTTTTAATAAAATAGTGTGGTTGTTTTGTGTGTTTTATAGAAAACCAGTTTTATTATTAGTGTTTATTTATTATTGTTGACTTTGTTCTCTTGTTTTTTTTTTCCTGGACCCACGACCACATTGACGAGATATGATCTCAAACCCAACAATATATTTCATGTCAACGGAAAAGCTTCTGTCCATCAGTTAACTGAGGGACATTATAGACAGGAGGTAGGATGGTTACGCCTGAGGAAGTGAGATTGGGATGGGAAGTAGAGAGACTGAAAGAGGCGTTAAGGAAGAAAGAAAAGGAGAATGACGACTTAATTGATAGACTGAGAGAGATGGAAGAAGGAATGCAGGAGAGGGAAAGACAAATGGAAATGAGAATAGATGATATACTGAATAAGAAGTTTGCGAAAGAGATTGGAACGAAAGGGACGCGAAAGAAAGTGACCTCTACTCCGAAGGTGGTAGATGGAAAGAAGATCGGGGTAGAAGAGAGAAAGAATTTAAGTAATTTGGATGAGAATGATATGGACAAAGAGAAAATGGAAGAGGATAAAAGTAGAAAGAAGAAAGAGAGAGAATAAGAGAAAAAGGATCAGAAGAAGAAGACGTCGAAGAATAGAAGACATGAAAGAAGAGTGATAGCAAAAGGTAAGAATGAGAATAAGGGAAATCTGCTTAGGAAAATGAATAGGGATGGTGCTTTCGTAACTGATGAAATAGAGAGGAGGTGAGGGACACTTCCAAAAATCTGCAGTACTACATTGACAGTAATGAAGAGGTGATAGTGAAGGTATTATGGGTATTATAAATGGGTATTATGGGGATGAGGTCATTAGTAAGGAGGTAAAGGGTAGAGTGAGAAAGTTGAAGAATGGTAAATCTGCAGGTATAGATGAAATTACTGGTGAAATGATCAAGAACGGAGGTGATATTGTGATTGAGTGGATTTGGAAGTTGTGTAACAAAGCTTTTATGGAGGGTATAGTTCCGAGGGATTGGAGGAGAGCAATAATAGTACCCTTATATAAGGGTAAGAGGGGTAAGTGTAACTGTAGGAATTATAGTTTATTATTAGTTTATTGAGTGCTGTAGGGAAGATATATGCTGGTATTTTGGTCGAAAGAGCACGTCAAGTGACTGAGGGATTGATTGCTGAAGAATAAGGTGAGGTTAGCAGTGGTGGAGGATGTGTGGATCAAATCTTTACATTGAAACAAATGACTGAAAAAATGAGAGAAGAATAAATTGTATTTATGTTTTATGGATTTGCAACAGGTGTATGATAGGATTAATAGGGAAGCTCTATGGCAGATATTAGTGATATATGGTGCTGGTGGTAGGCTCTGAATGGAATCAAAAGTATGTATGACAATAATGAAGCATGCATAAGAATAAATGGAGTTGAAAATGATTGGTTTAATATTAATAGAGGAGTGAGGCAGGGATATGTTATGTCTCCTTGGTTATTCAATTTGTATATGGATGGGGTTATGAAAGAATTAGGTGGGAGTGGCATGGGAAGGTGTTAGAATGGTGGAGAAGAGGAGAGGGTTTAGGGTGCCCTACCTATTATATGCGAATGATTTGGTTTTGTGTGGCGAATATGAAGAGAATTTGAGAAGACTGGTAGAGAGATTTGGCAGGGTGTGTAAAAGGAGGGGTTTGAAAGTAAATGTAGATAAGAGTAAGGTTATGGTTGTGAGTGGAAAGTCGTCAGTGAGAAGTTATGTTGAATGGTGAGCAACATGTCCTGGATGTTGTTCGGACAAGTCGCATATAAAATTGCAGGAAAGTGAAGAAATCAGAAGAAGAAGGTAAAAGATGGAGAGAAAAAAAATATAAATGAAGAACGTTTTTACCATCTGGTTTAAAAAAGAGAATTAGCTCAGTAAACAAGTGGACATTGAAGATATGAAAATATCAGAAATTAATAAATAAATTTTGATTAAAATATTTTGATTTTAAATTGATAAAATATTAAAAATTATTATTAAATTTATGAATCTCATCTGAGGTGTGTAGCATTAAATCAGATGAAATCTATTCTTTTCACAAAAAAAAATAATCATTTTTTGACAATATTTGGTCATTGATACACAGATCTTTAAATCTACGCAGTAAAGGTTGGACTTTGAATGAACACATCCAGGACGTTACCCGTGAATTGGGGCTATTTCAAACATCTTTTAGGAACTGAGAACCTATGTTTAGATTTTCTTTCCATGAAGTGCTACATTTGTATATTGTGCAGGTGTTGAGTGAAGGGGCTATTTAATTAGTGCTAATAATAATGTCAAAGATAATAGTGATAGTGTTAAAAATTAGTAATAATGTTATTGATAATAGTGCTAGTGTTTGTGATGTGAAAGTAATAATTTTACTGTTAACAACGTTACTGTTAGCGATATTAATTAATAATGCCAATATTGGTAGTGACTTGGGGTGATGCCATTTTTTGCCCACTCCTAGATTAGGGACCTGCCCATAAGTGATGGTGTTATCTGTATAAAAAAAAAAAATTAAATAAAAAAAAAAATATTTAGGATATATGTTGGAAGAAAAGGGAACGGATGATGCAGAGTGTAGTAGGAAAGTTGTGAATGACAGGAAGGTGGCTGGTGCAATTAAATCCTTGGTGGATGTAAAGGGACTAAGTCTTGAGTGTGCTAGGGTCTTACATGAGGGTATGTTGTTACCTGTGTTAATGTATGGTAGTGAAACTATGGTTTGGAATAAGATGTATAGATCTAAAGTACAATGTGTTCAGATGGACATAAATTGAAAAAATGAGGAATGAACATATTAGAGTTGTCTGGTGTGAAGAAAGGAGTATATGAGAATAAATGAAAGTACATTGAGATCGTTTGGTCATGTGGAGAAGTCAGTTGTTAAACGGATATATAGTGGTGAAATGAACTGGGAATCAACCGGCTGGGAGATTGAAGAAAAAGTGGATTGTGGATTGAGTCAGTAAAGGAATGTGAGTTTGGCAGAGAGAAAAAAAATGCATAATAGGAGTGAATGGCAGGGTCTTGTGAGGGGGGGTATGGTTATGCCCCATCTGGGCCAATGGGTGAACTCTACACTGACGAGATGCGATAGTGAGGGTCCGTTGCAGTACCATGAAGTCCTAGGGTGGATTTTTCTGACTGTGACAAGTTCTCACTTAAGGGTATAACTGGGCTTTCTTTTCGACTTGCGTCATATTCTTCTACTACTTTTTTGTTTCCAGTGCATGTGACGAACCTTAAAACCAGTCAATGGGGAAAGAAGGTAGGTGATATCATTTATTTATTTATTTATTTATTTATTTATTTATTTATTTATATATATATATATATATATATATAGTTATATATATATATATATATTGTATATATATATATATATATATATATATATATATATATATATATATATATATATATATATATATATATATATATATATATATATATTTTTTTTTTTTGTGAGGGTGTAATTTTAAGCCCCCATTCAAATAAGCTTGCGAACTCTACACTGACGATGCGATAGCAGAGGTCCGTTACCATGAAGTCCTAGTAAAGATTTTCTTATTCGCATACGTTATTCTCACCAAGGGTAATAACTGGGCTTTCTTCGACCTGCGCCTCATTCTTCACTGCTTTTGTTTCGCATGTGACGAACCTTAAAACCAGTCAATGGAAAGTTTATTTGGTGATATCACGTATCATTTATTTATTTATTGATTTATTTTTTTTTTTCTTTTTTTATTATATATATATATATATATATATATATATATATATATATATATATATATATATATATATATATATATATATATATATATATATATATATATATATATATATATATATATATATATATATTTTTTTTTTTTTAGTTTTTTAAACTATTGCTGAAAATAAAAATGAATCAACACTTCTTCCGTAAGACCTTGAAAATGTGTAGAAAAATACACGAAACTGCTCAGTGAAATCCTATTTTTCATTTTCCTTGTGGTTTATTGTGCAAAAGTGTTTCTCTGCATGATTTTAAAATATATATATAAAAAATATATAGTGTTATATATATATATATATATATATATATATATATATATATATATATATATATATATATATATATATATATATATATATATATATATATATATATATATATATATATATATATATATACCTATATATAGTATATATATATATATATATATATATATATATATATATATATATATATATATATATATATATATATATATATATATATATATATCGTATATATATACTCTTCTAATCACATCTTGATAACTATTGTTTCTGAATAATAAGAAAAAAATCTCCTTACCTGTTGAACACTAAAAACTTGACTCATGGTTTGACTGCTTCCTGAAAGTGTTCTTGAAGAGCTCACAACTCCTGGTAGTGTCATAGAAGTATATGGGTAGAAAGATGATCTTGAGAGAGAATAAACTTTTTCTGAGTAGGTTCAGATGATGAGACATTGGAATCTGATGCTATGTTCAAAGAATGTGGAAGCAAATCTTCATTCATCTACAAGAAAGATTTAAGGAAAGGTAAATAATTGCTGTGGTGAAATAAAATTCAAGTATGTGCAAAAACGCATAGGCCTAACCATAAGAATGTCAATTTCCTGACAATAGTAGTAGTGATGATGATGATGATGATTGAAAACATCATTACATCTGCATCTCTAAAGAATTTAATATTTAAATAGAAATGTTTTACAATTAAACTTCAAATTGATGCAATTTATATTAGTAAATTTCAACGAATTATAATTAAAATATTACTTAAATATTTTAAGGTAAAGGAACCACATGAAATTAATAAATGATTTTGTATATTCAAAAGTATATATACGATATATATATATATATATATATATATATATATATATATATATATATATATATATATATATATATATATATATATATATATATATATATATATACTATATATATATATATATATATATATATATATATATATATCTTTACTCTACCATATATATATATTATTTACAGATTACCACCACTCACGGGCTGGGCCCTTTTCAAAGAGGGGCAGGAAATAAAATACTGGAAAACCCGCAGTCAAACCGGCTAACGCGAGGAAATATCTTGAGTGAGCGCAGACGTAGGTTTGAAGAGAAGGGTGGAATACAGTAGAAAGCTCAGAGGAGTAGCGGGGAGTTCCACGAGGCAGAAGTGGCTGAAAGGAGGCCCAGCAGACAGTCTGGGATTTTCAATGCTCATGCAAAATTCATGCGAGAACACCTCTTGTATTACGAGGGCGACACAATGGAGGTGGAATGCGGTGACCGGCCTGACCTCTGCACCGTTGGTACCTGAAAAGAATGGTATAACGTCACGTCACTTGAATAGAGGTCAGAGTTAGGAAGTAGGGGACAGTTAATTAGTCTCTTGGCTTTAGACTCAACTCATCAATAAGAAAATTGAATTTTGAGCCACCCCAGTGTGAGCAGTACTCCAAGCAAAGGACGAATAGGCCCTTATATAACTGGAGTAGCTGTGCAGAAAAAAATTCCCGCAACCCGAACAGAACTCCCAATTTTCTTTGAGGAGCCACCTTAGCAACCGTTGTGCAGGTATATGAAGTTTCCAAGACAATTTTTGTTTATGTTCAAGGCCAAGGATATTTATGTTGTCAACAGGTGAGACGTTAAGAACCGTCCGAAGAAAATAGAAAAAAGGATGGGAGAGGTGTTTTGAGAGATGTAAGAAGTTCCAGTTTTCAGGGTTGGAGTACAAGGTTTGCTGCGGCCCCACCGGGAGAATCCATCCAGGTGGCAGAGGCTAGAAGATCAAAGCTGAACGAGAGGCAACTTTGGAGTACAAAGGGAGCAGATTTGAAATGAATTGAAGAATGGAGAATTGAGTCGTCGGCATAAGAGTGTTTGAAGTTGAAGTGCAGCTGAGGGAGATCGTTGATGAAAAGCCAAAGACAAAGTTGGAGATAAAACAGAACCTTGAAGACACCACAATTAACAGGAAAGGGAAGAATCGCTCCTCCAACAGTGCTGATATGGAGCGACCAGAGAAAAAACTTGACAAGAGTAAGCAAAGAGAGAAGGAGAGGCAGGAAGGGAGCTTAAGTAGCGACGCATGCTACTCGATCAAAAGTACTTTGTTATATCGGCACCAACTTGCCCAGACTCCCCATGATATAAAGGCAAGAAGACCTTAAATCAGATGAATGGGATGGTATGCACCAGTTGACCTTGAGCGTCAAAGCTATGCTGATGATCTGAAAGAAGGAATGAGTTCCAGATGATCCAGGAAATGATAGTTAAGAAGAGGTTTCAAAAGATCTTAGATAGAATACAGATGAGAGCGAGCTATAGGACGATAGTTGGTAGGATCAGTCGGCTGCCCTTTTCGGTGATCGGCTGGACACCATGCTACTGCTTTCAGCACTGAGGAAATATTTTCATTAAAGGTCTAAGAATTATGTAGAGTTGAACGAGCACAAGGGGACCGCTCAAGGCTTACACTCCTCAAAACAAGGAGAATTGCCATCGGGCCCCGCGCCTTCCTGACACTCATAGATCTCAGAATCCCATGCACCCAATCATGCGTAATCACGGAAGAGCATGGAGATGAAGGAGGAGAAGAGGCGGGAGGAGATGCCGGAATCGTCCAGAGTAGAATTAGATGAAAAAAATGAGGCCGAAGAGATTAGCCTTTTCAGTAGGAGGGTTAGCTGTAGAACCGTCAGAGCCGAATAAGAGTGGAGGAAGACGGATTTACAAAGTTAATAGAGATGTTTTGGCATGGGGCCGAAATTTTTATCAGTAAGGAGAGCCAGAAGTAGGTTGTCGCACACTTTCGTTTAGTGAAGCGCGCTTAGCCTATCGAATAATATCCTCCGTAACAATTCCGGACAGCATGAAAATTAGTAAGAGTGGTAGGAGAACGAGTTTTTCCACACCCGATACGCATTGTCTATCTCCTGAATGGGCGAGGCATTCTCCATCGAACCGCGCCGCGTTTTTGTGGAGAAAAGATTTGGTTAGTGGAATGAACCGCTCATACCCTCGACGATTACATTAGCACTTTCAGCGGTGACCAGAAGCGTCTCAAGGCAAGATTCACTCCAAGCATAGTTTGCCAAGAAACGACGCAACGCCCCCCAAATTATTCGATTACAAGTTACATAAAGAACATCTGGGGCATGGTGGAGCTGGAGTTTTAAAATTAAGAGCTACAAGATTGTGGTCAGAGTTACCGATGGAGGAAAATGGTGTATTTATATCGGAAGAATTAGTGGTGAAACATAAATCCAAAAGCGTGTTCCAAGAATTGTTTAGGACGATCTGGTATGTGTGTGGGTTCTTTAATTAACTGTTCTAAATCGTTGAGAATACTGAATGTTTTGGCCCCTCTACTCCCTCAGCATCAGTATGAGAGGAACCCAACCATTCAGTGTGATACATTGGAAATCCCTAAATAGATGATCCAGCATTTGAATGGGAAGGAAAGTAACAGTCTCATGAAGTATTAAGATATTCAAAAAGGAATTGAAATTCTGTTCCGTGGGGGAGCAGTAGCAGAAGACTTTAGATAATGGTAGTAGGGAGAAAGATTTTAAGCTACAGAACATGAAATTAGGAGATTTAAGATTCTCAAGATCTATTACAGGAGTGATAATATTTTTCATATAGGCACAGACTCACCATTAAGTCCTGAGTATAGAAAAGGTTATAGTTGGAATATTAGAAGTTTTTGAAAAAGAATGCCCTGGCTAGCTACAGCAGGGTCTCAGATAGTAAAAAAATGTTAGGTAGGGAAGTTAACGAGGTGATATTCCACAGATTCGTGATTAGCATTCAGGCCACGAACGTTGGCAAAGTCAATAAAGAACCCCCATCATCTTCTTCACCCCTACATCTTCTCTGTCAGTCAGTTATTCAAACAGACACCCACACAAACAAACACACAATCAACCATACACAGCCCACCCAAAAACCAAAGCTGAATTGGGTTTATTATATATATATATATATATATATATATGATATATATATATATATATATATATATATAGCTAAAGATATATCTATATAAATATACTATATATATTCTCATAACCTATATATATATATAGGGACCGACTCACTATCCCATGAACTGGGTGGGGGTCATTACCTACCACAGTAGGTTCCTGGTCAGGGGAAAATGAGTAATATGTATTTTCCAAATCACCAAGTGGATTACAGTGCATAGATTATTATAGGCTTGATAGGAATTTCTGCTTTGGATCAATTCATTTGGAAATTGTAGCCACCGTGGACGTGGTTTCAAATCCAGATGGGCTGACCTTCTTTGCCGAAAGCATGAGAGAGTATGATTTTTTTTTTTATGTTCTAATAAACTGTTCAGTTATACGTGTTGACAAGTATTTAATCTAGGCCCAGTTAATTTAAATTGTTCTTTTAATATTTCTCCGATGAAAAAAAAATAATAGGGTGATCAATAAAATTATGCTTTAGAATAAGTCTTCTTGAACAATTATAGCATTATTTGATTTTAGTTTCCATGAAAAAGTGATTCACTTAAAATAAAAATAAAAAAAAGGCCTAGGTCTAATCAATTCAATTTTTTCTTGTAATATTTCTCTGATGATCAAAATAGTGGGGCAGTCTATAAATATATTCTTCAGTTAAGTCTTGCTGAACACTTATAGGCTAGCGTGCATTTATTTGATTGGAGATTCCTCGAAAATGTGATTCACTGCATATAAAAGACAATAAAGTCTAGTCAATTCAATTTATACCACATTCAAAACAACTAGACCAATCCTGAATCAGAATCAAAGGCTAAACAGGTGATGAAAAACTTTTATACAAATCTGAAGTGTCTTCTTTTAAGTTGAAATTATTTACAATTAAAATATAAAATTTAGTGTTTGAATACTTTAATAAAGTAGCAGGTACACATAACAGAAGAATCAAGCAATATTGTCTCCACATGTCCTGGGATCCAAATGAAATATATGTCTGACATTCAAGTCAGTAATTAATGCACTAATTTTAAAAGTCAAATATAGGTGGTAAAAGACATTTTCACGGCACATTTTTTCTGCACATTTTCATGGCTCAGCCATTTACAAAAGTCACCACCGATATGTCTTTTATTAATATATTCGGGAAAAAAATCCAGACAAGATCAACCATTTTCAGAATCTGTATGTATGGATGACGAGTGTACATAATAAAATAAAGCTATACCATATCGTATGTTAAGATAGGTGGTAGTTGGTACCCAACCCAACTATTAGAGAAGTATTTTGAATTTTGTCCTAGAATTCATCAATTTTACACTAAATTAAATATTCATTCCCAATATAAAAGGAAACTTAATAATACAAAAATAACTTACGCACATACAAATACTAATAGTATTCCCCAATAATCTAAGATTTAAATATCATATACCCGGAAAATCTATCTATTAATACTATATAATATGATAAAATAATACTTAATTTCTCATGTTAGTCAACCAAAGGCTACATATACTATATATATAATTATTACAGTTAGATCCTTTAAATTAGTATATATTATACTAATCTATCCATAACCTACTGTACCTTATACTATAATTTCTCATCTTTCTAAAACTTGTTCCGTATCACATATCCTCTTTACATATACATATATATTATATCTCTATCAGGTTTTAATCAAATTAGATTTAAAATATACGAGAAATAAAGATATGCAAGTTAGTCATCAATCAGTTGAAAGTTAAGTCATATATACAATTAGAGGTACTAAAGGTTACGACTAAAAGGACTTATACTTGTAGTACTTTTTTAAATGTTATATTATATTGTTATAACTTAAAGTTACATATCTATTATATTGTCTGTATTCAAATACATCTCATAATTTAATAGTATTTCAGTAAGTAAAATTCTAGGGAGTTTAAATAATAACATACTCATAACAGAGTGTACCTAACCTTCAGTCTTTATCTTATACTATATTGAATAGCAATTAATTATATTTTCGAGGGGTATATTATGCATTCTATAAATATAAGTTTATTTATATCTATATCGCTCATTAGCTATAAAAATTATAAATATCTCACTAGATGTTGATTAGAAACTATCTCTTATGGTATAATGCTATATTCGGTTATTAAATTTATCTAGTGTATTAAGCTCTAATTCAAAATATCGACTTAAACCTAGTTATATAATACAGCGTATAATAAAATTAAGATTTTGCTTTTAATATCTCCCATCATGATTTTTATTCTATGTAGTAATAATAATCCACAATAATAATATGATGAACCTATTTTATCATATATATATAACGTATATTTAAAATGAAAATATTAAATAAATATTTTAAAATAGGACAATTAAAATAGTCTATCTGCGATATTCATATTAATTAAATTGCTTTATAGTTTATATATTTTATACTAATAAATATATGAATAAGTTACTCATATAATGCTAGTCTTAATCAACATACTCACTTTCTGAGACGTAGGCTGTATAATATTTACTTATATTTTTTTACATAAAATGAAAGTTAGACAGTAATCAGTAATATATTGTATAATTTCGTATTATATATATACTACTAAATTAGACTCTATTTACTATTACTTATTAACTTCCCGGATAATACTATATCTTATACGAATTATTCTTATTTATTTATTTTTAGAAGTTAAAATGTGATTTATCATAGTCTCAATACTATAAAATAACAATTTTCTTCATTCTCTTCATTTATCTCTTTCTATACAATCACATAAGATAAAATCTCACTTTAATTATGATAATAAGAGACTAATAGTATGAGAGATACCATCGTATATTCTATATACATTTCGTATTTGCTGAGCCAATGGTGGGTTATTGATGTTTGTAGAATGCTTGGGTTTTCTCTAATAGATTCCATGAAGGATGATATGTACGTGCGGGATGCCAATGCACTCCAACAACATAATAATCTACGCGAAATAAAAATAGTTTTTGTTTGCTTAAAATGTTTCTTATTCATGATCAAAACTGTAAGAGGGTTTAATAACATTTCTTAGACTATTAATTTGAGTATTCTGGTCTCGCTTTTAAGTGGCTTGTGAGAGATTAAAAAGTCTAGTAAACGTTAAGAATGTGTAAACTCGTGAGGAGAAGTATTTTCATATAATAAAACTAATGGTCAGGTAAGAGGTTGTTCATGAAGGTATAGATATACTTTTCATAAGTCTCAAATTCCATCCTTTCTGACTGAGAGGAGTTAAAATTCCTCAAACAGAGATCGTAATACTCTAAATAGGGATGGCCTATACTGTCTTTTATACTAGCGTGTCTGCAGTAGAATTCCGCAATGCTTCCTTTTCTTCATGTCATGCTTAAACATCTCATAAACATAAAAAACTTTAATATCACCTAACTAACAAAACTAATCAGATTATCTTTCCGTCTCCCTTTCTTCATTCTGCTTAAAACCAAACGTAGTTTCCTCCTTTAATATTACCGTTCTATTTGGCGTGGTATGCCTGGTTGCCCAGGCCCATCCTCGTGGTTTTCGTGAACAAATCTCGAGGTAGCTAGCTAATTAATAATGTATTAATTTTAATTTTTTAAGAAAGCTCTGTTAAATAATTATAATCAGTGTTGATTATAATTAATAATTGGGATTCTACTAGGTCCAGAAGTGTTTTTGTATTATTCATAATGGAATAAACAATTATTTGTAAATATTTTGAAAAATGTATATTTCATATTATTATATAAGCTTTATTATCAAGTTTTTAATTTCATCATCTACTTTAAAGATATAGAGAATAATCTATACTTATATACATCATCCGTGTACGTTCGTTTGTATTTTTTGGATATAACACTCTTCTGTCCCGGTAATTACTATATAGGTGTAATAAACACCTCAGTGAGTACTTAAGAATTGTTTTTTTTGGCATAATTGAGGAAAGCTGGTCCTCTTCTTCACTAGTGCGCTGTAAAGTGACTTTATTCATTTTCTATTCAGTTTTAATTTATGTATCTGTGGAGAGGAGGTAAGGCTTGTATTTCGAGTTTCATTTGAGAAAAATTCCCCTACTTAATTTGTTATCTACTAAGTTAAGATTATCTTCACATTAACACATACAATGTATATGATATTCTTGTCTCTTCATCTACATTCAATAGAAAATCATATTACAGAATCCCATACGCGCAAGAATCGTCAGGTAAAGAAAAGAAGCTAGAGTAAATTTACACTTATAATTACTCTACTATATACTTCGAACTCTCTACTTATCTAACACACATAGGGAACCTATTATTCCGAGGACAGAGCTAGTGGAGTACACACTTAACTGGCAGTGATAATAATCATTCTCCATATTGTAGTATTTACTGTTGTGCTCCTTACAAGGGTAATACATTTACGGGAGTTTTCATCTCCGCCACAATAGGTAGACTTCTGGCCGTATGAATAACGGGAGCTTCTAAAAATAGACACTATTTTTATTATGTGTTGTCTTACATGTCACGCATTGTGAAAATCATGTACATGGAGATGATGTGAAAGACCAGAGATTATCAGTCTAATTAATCAGCTCAATCTCTAATGAAGAAATTAGTATCAGGAAGGGTGAGTAAGACACAATTCAAGGGCATAGGGAATAGCTACTAAAATGATACATATCTTTCTATTAAATAAATATTATGGTAAATTGTGATTCTCTAATTCAGAGATCAGCGATGTAGGTAATTTAAGAAAGTTGCTACAAAGGTTAAGTAGAGCGAGGTTATTACTTAACATTCTAGTGGTCTGTCTATGTGCAGTGTTCCCCTACTTACCGAATAGGAAATATTGCTTTCTGTATCTCTTGAACAAAAGCGAGATAAATGAATAAATAATTTTATTGCAGGTATCGGTACTAACTTTCTGTATGACAGACATTCTTTACATCTGACATAGAGGGGAGTGAGGCTGAGTGTTACATTCCCAGCATACTCTATTTTCATAGAGTCATTACTTAGATACATACTATAAAAAAATATAATTAATTATGAGTGAGCCAGTATAAAATTAATGACTCATCTACATATATCATATTCATGGATGGATAATAAGCCAGGTTCTGGCAACATCATTGTAGACAGGAGAATTATTTTTTAAATACCATGTCGTATCGTTTATTACTTAAATATCTTTTGTATCTCTCAATAGATTTGTATCCTCTATAGTCCTGGTTGTTCACTAAATAGCCCATGTACACAAGTATAGCTCGGACCGGCGTCAGATCCTTTACGTTGCACGAGAGATTACCATATATCTTTGTAACTACGATATGTACTGATTAATATTATTCTAAATATCTATTACTTATATTTCTACATAATACCATATCTATGATAATTAATATATCATTATGAACTCATATAAACACTGAAAACAAAATATCTATTATAAAATAATTCTTTACGCGGGTAATTATTCTGAGGAAACTGATCACTATAGACTCCGATAAATTATTGAACACACATTACACATAAATTTTTACTATCGAGTAATTACATGTCCACTATATTATGCACGATTCTGATAATAAAAAAATAATAGCCAATATCTATCAACTCTCTGGTGAGGGCTAACTATATCCATTGATTGTTTCTACAATGGTCATATGTATGTGGATATTTCAATTAACCTGAATATCTGATATATTTAAAAGTATTACTTTCTCACAGATGAACTAGTACTACTAGAAAATAAGTATTCTATTATTATTCCTGAGTTGTAAGGAAAAAAAGTGTCACTTTCGTTTGGTGTATCCTAACTGAATATATGATGAATAACATGGTGATTCATTATGAACCTACAGCTACTAATTAAATAAATATAAGTAATAAGCCACCTTTTCTCATAAATTATGATTTTTTGTAGTCACTATTTGTGGGGATAAAATATAAGAATTCAAAGTCCGTATTTATACAGGACTTCTTCAGAGTTCTTATCTTTATTATGGCATTTGACATATATGCTAGAGTTTGAAAGTAATTTATAATTTTGGGCTTTCGTGTCTCTTCATTTCTACTTTGAATGCAGTATGGATTACTACAGATTTTATTGTTTGTTAATTGAAAACAAAATATTATCAATTTTATTTATCTTAAAAGATATATATATAGGATTCAATAAAAAATATATACTGCCTAATGATTCCAATTTTTTGTAACAAATGTAAATAGTTTCAAATAACGAGTATTAATTCGTCTTAAAATATAGTCTCTATTAATTGAATAAAAAGTAGCTATTTATCTATATTTTACTGTTAAGGAAACTTAATCTTGAACTAATATTCATAGTTATATTTTTTTCATGTCTATATAAGAACATATTGAACTATCAATAGCACATTTCTTTTCGGCAATGAAATTTACACTCAAATTAATTTATATAACTAGCACTAACTGTACTTTCTAATGAATAAACTAGAGATAGAATAATGAAATGCCACTATCCTCGAGGTAGATATTTTTTAATCATATAAGTTCTCATCTAATATTACTTTGATCTCCACTCTATTTTTATCTCTGCATAATTTAAACACTCCTCACAATATGAAAATTTTCTACTAACAGTACCTTTATATTTATTATCCGTTTGATAAACCTCAGAAATTCTATCATCTATAACATATTATACTTGTTATAATAAGATAACTAATTCTAGATTTTCATTCCAGCAGTTACTATGTTGCTTTATAACATATCCATTTTCAGACAACCTCTAGCTTTTATAGTGATAATATTATTGATAATCTATTAATCTCTATTACCTGAACAAAATTGGATGAAGAGATTATATTTCATATTATACTAATTTTTCTAAAAGTCTTTTTTGGTTAATGTTATCGAAATACACTGGGTCTAACTGAGCTTCTACTTTGTTCTTTAAATTATTCTATGTTCTTTAAAAGAAAATTAATTTAATATTAAAACTAGTTTTTTATCTTTATAACTTAACAAAAAAAAACATTAAGTGTTATTCTAAAATTTGTTAAATTCACACTGTAGACTCAAATGAAACCTACTATAAATTGTTTTAAAAACTTTTAAACTTCACAATCATAAATTATATTTAATATTATTAATATACTTTGTTCATTACAATAAAAATCGGTTTTAATAAAATTATTTATTATATTAATTACGTCAGTAAATGTCTATAGACTTCTGAAAATTTAATGAAAAAATTTGTATATGATAATTCTTTGGTTGATTTAACTCTTCAAACAAATACCTAAATTACCTAGTACGATATGTAATTTTTTTTATATATTTCTATTATAATAAATACACATAATAAAATTCAATCTTCTAAATAGATTAGAAGGATTACTTTTTCATATCTAAATTTTCTATATAAATTATCTATATTTCTATAATTGAATAGTGGATCTAGTTTCTAAAAAATATTAAATATTCAAAATATTACGGATAAGATCAAGATCACCTGGATAATTTTGTATATTCGCTATCTAATCTATCTTAAGATTTAAAAAATCTTACTAATTTAAAAAATTACAATTCATTACTTTACTAATTAAATGATATTTCTATATCATGTAACTGTCTCTGATCATATTATACAATACCTCCATTAAATAAACTAATTACTAAATTACGAAAAAATAAAAATAATAAAAATAATTTTCTTATAAGCTATTAAAATAGTGACTGTTATTTGTTTCTTTAAGAAGATTCATTAAATTTCAAAATACTCTGTAACTATTTAGTGTCGACTTGCCCATATAAATGTTTTACTTATTTTTGATTGTCAATTTTCATTTCTCTTAATTTGTCTCGATTTAATCTGAATATCTCAATAGAAATGTAATGTCCGATATTATCCGACTAGTCATTATGGTCATTAGAAATGAACTGCATTCTCGTTCTTTCATATCGGGTAATTGTCTCATGTTCCAAATGTAATTGGGGAACTACCATGGACACCTTTATTCCTTGACTCTTAGTACCCTCCGCTTAACTTTATCATGTTAACTTAACAACTTATAAGATGAGTATCAGAATATATGATAGAACTAAAACATTCACTCTAACCTTGTAGTTTCTAAAAGTATTTCTTCTGTTTCTTATCAAAAAAAATTTGTAGTAATATATATCATTTCTCTTATAATTTCTTTCATATCAGGAAGATCACTTAATTAGCCATTTAATTATTAAAGATCCGGTTAAATGATTTATGTCTGAAAGACTATTTTCATATTATACTCAAGTTCATATCTGTTGTGATCCTATACTCTGTATTAACCTTGTTCCGGATAATGATAATATTTGTTCATATAGAAGACAGTATGGTCGCTTAATACATCCGTAAAGATATAACTTTGTTCTATTTGACGATTTAAAAGATAATCCCTTGAAATGTTCAATTGGTTATTGATTCCACACTTAAAATAGTTTTTCGTTTTCTTTGTTCTAGCGTATTGGTCATAGATTGTAAATGTTAAAGTGAGAGTAACTCTTACTTTATGCTGTTTCTAAAGATATAGTAATAAAGTAGATTACATTTTTACTAAAATCTGGTTCCTATGTTGTTTCTATTATGAAATACTACATTATTTTTTTGGGTGTTCAATTATGATATCAAATTTTGATGTTTGATCTGCGGTTCAAAAATAGAACAATTTTTGGGTATGTCGTGTATGATCTTTTTAATTATATTTTTTTATTCTATCTCTTAAATATAAAAACTTTATCTCTAAAATATAATTGTAAAACTTTCTTTGAAATATTTTGTCGGTTAGCAGCAAAGTCAAATCCTAAGGTATACAACCTGTCCACTCATTAAAATCACAGTTAAGAACAAAGAAAAAAAAAACAAACTTTGGCATTTTGGGCTCCATTGACATTTACTTAAAAAAACATCATACGAAATTAATTCTCCGGATAAAATATTCTCTCTTTATCCTTAAATTTATCTCTGCTCGGTAACGTACCTAAGGTTTTTCTGTTCTTATATCTTTCAACGTTTTTCAAATAAATAGAATAAATGTTCACTTTTCTAACTCTTATACTCATCTTCCTCTCTTGATTGTCCTCTCTCGATGACGTTAAAGCGAGGTTAGAGGAGGCAACTTATTTAAAATTATAGGATGATTCAAACAAAAAGACATATCATTACATTAAAATAAAAAATATGTCTATAATAATTACAAATCAATTCATAATTCGTTAATCAGGACTATTCAAAATCACAAAAAACATATATATATAATCACCTTTTATACTAACATAATATATTAAAACTATATAATAGTATAAAATATATACAACCTTTACACCGATAACCAGCCTCCAATACCCAGATGTAATAATAAGCTATCTTCATAATTATTGTTGATTGTGAATGAGTGTTTTAACCTATCTATGAATATACTCTGTACTCAATTTAATAGGTAGATAAACCAATACATTAAAATCTCTATAAATATATCCTATCTTAACCACATGATTATAAATATGTTAAAATAATATTATTATATCTATCTTTAAATAATACTATATTATGATAGTTCTCCTTATTGAAAAGGCATTTATATTGTAATGGTTTGCATATTGTAGTTGGGTGAAGTGGAATTGTGTATAAGTGAAGAATAAAGAGAGACAAAGGAGAAAAATCAGTGTTAGTTGCGACTTTGCTCAATCATATATGGCATTCTTTCCGAGCGTATCTGTTAACACAGTGTATAATTATAATGTTATAAATAATCAATCTCAAATTCCGATCACTCGCCCGTATCTGAATGAACCATTCCTTTATCCTCCGCCAGTCTTGCAACTGTTTTTTTCTCCTTATACCACCTCCACCATACTCTCTCATTATTATTGTCTCTGTTATTCATTTTATCACCCCACCATTCCCTTCAAGACATCTTTGTACTCGCGCACCCCTATGCGAGTCTTGAACGGTGTCGCTTCTCAGATATTAAAGTATCATTACCTCTTGGAGCTGACAATTGAAGAATTTATATTTTACTGATCAACAGATTTTAGATGATCCTTGGATTTAGCCCATGCAGACGCCAAATAAAAGAGATGTTTCACACATACCACATAATCTCTAGAAACACCATTAATTAAAATCATACTTGTCACTGCTTTTCTACATTATGTTTTTGGTGTACTATCTCTTTTTATTTGCTCGGTCCATGGTTATCGATATAGATCTTGGCTGTGATTTCACTTGCCTCTTCTTGTTTTATGGACTTTGTGTTATCGCTTTCTATTCCTATTCTATTATAACTTTAAAAATGGATACAAATGTATATTAGGTGAAAGTAAAACCGATAATTTTGTATCTTCTACAAAGTGTATCATTTAACACGAGTAGGTTTTAATAGGAGAGAAAAAGCACGACCAGAGAAAGAGACACAGACGAGTAAGACGAGGAGTTCGGATGTTTTAAATTATACTATGCATGGATAGGTATAAAGCCGTGCTTCGATCTCTCTAACATATTTCTCTGTAATGATATACATAAATATAACGCCTTTCCACTCTTGGAACCATACATGAATTAAAGAGTGTCCATCCCAAGTGACTTGTTTTGATTAATTATGTGTTGACTATCATGTGCAGTTATGAAATACACAACCTGGACCAAAACAAAAATAATGAAACACATCTAAAAACAAATATAGTGTTAACTTCACCTAATCAAACCTGTTTGAGCTCTATCACAATCATCTTCTATCTCCTATAAGGATTATGGCGATATATTTAAGCAATAGTTAACGTCTTTTATGAAACTTTGTTATGTGTTTCGCTCACAATACCTTTTTAAGCAATTTTTATTAATTATTTATATGTGTTTTAATTTATTTTTATTATGATACAATAAAAAATAAAACCAAACTTAGCATAAAACTTTTTTCTTATCTTTTGTATCATTAATAGTGATCGCTCTCATATATTGCTGAAACTTACTTGTCACTCGGGTCTCCTAGATCTATAACACTCATTGTGATCCCATCTATGCCTGTACGCATATATAGCTGCTTGTCATCCATGTTTGGTCAGTTCGATAAATTCGTGTAAAGCAGATTGCTTGGTATTAATTAATCAGCCTAACACTTCGAATGTATGCACACATCTTTATATCTAGCTTGTGAGTTCTCTGATTGCTTTTACTTCCGGCTAATATTAATATACATAAATGTGTGATTGCACGGGTTAATCTGTATACTGAAACTTTCACCTTGACTGTCACTTCTCGAAAAAATAATTACAAATTCGATATAAAATTATCAAATTCCTTTATCATTCTATATTTCCCTTATAGTTATCATCCGAGCACGCTATCTGCTTTTGCTAGTTATCTATTCGTATATATTAAATAGATTATTAACCAATATGTCTTTAGTATATGTAGAAATATAGTTGACTATTTGTATCCTGGACATAACAAATTATAGAGGATTATCTGGATATGAATAGTTTGCATGACGAAATAGTATTTTTTATCTACCTATCCTTCCATCTATTAACCAACAAAGATATCAGAGAGGATAACACAGGGTACGAGTCAAAAGCTTGTACTACAATGGCGTATTTCGGACCTGGTATTATCAAATGAATATTCCTTAAGCCTAGAGCGCAGTTCGCTTTAAATACAGCAAATCGAAACCGACAATTACAATATCAACATCCACGATTTCCATAGAAATCGGACTTTGGAGTTTCTCTTTGCTTCGAGTTGCACCTAACGCCAACTCTCTCCCCAAGTCGATCAGAGAGAGTGCTGCCTCTAAACGCTGCGAAGACGTGAGTGCGATGATAGTCACAGAATACACATTGAAATACGCAAGTGAATTCTTTGGATCTTTCTGCGATTTCCAAAATCGATCATTAGCCAACTAACAATGCGGGCATGCTAAGAAGGGCATGATCCAATATTTTGCGGGGGATGATCACGCAGTCTGTTGCAGGCGCCACGCGTTAGAGAAGAATTAGTGGCAGTCGTGGTAGATTCTACGAAGATTTATTGTCTCAGATACCGACCGGAATTGTGACTATTACAGCAAAATTACTCAACCAATGGTAGCTTTATTTGCTTCGGAGATGGGAACTCTTAAAGAACGCCATGTAATGACTTCCCTTCTAGAGTTGTTGGCTCTTCACTCAGTTCGTTTGATACCTGTATTTGCATCGTTTGTTCTCTCTTGTAATATTTCTTCATACTTGCCATCAAAATGGCCAATGTTTTTGAAACACCTAGACTATTCTACAATCATTCACGTGTCAGATTTCTTTTCTAGAGTTCGATAATTTATCGCCATTCAACAGTTTCTCAAATGAACATAAGAAGAAAGAACATAGGAGGAGATATTTAGTACCTACATCCAAGCCCTATATTAGATGTTTCGGAAGTTAACAATGTTTGTCTACTACATCGTGTGTTGATATCTTGTTTATCTCGATTTCGGCGTTGGATTATTTTTTCTGGTCCCTCTTGAATATTCTTAGCCAAGTGAATAAAATTGACACTATTTTTTTGACTAACCCATAGGCTCACCCCTGTAGAGATTAGTACCGGATCTAAACCATCAAATTTCAGGGCTATGTTAGTCGGGATAAATAGAGGTCGTCATATAGCAAGTTTTTGTATGTACATTATAGGATGATAATAGAATCCTTATTGTTATATCATCAAATACTTCTATTAAATTATTGGTACAGAAATTCTTGATTCAAGAAACCTTATTTGTTTCTGAGGCCGTAGTGTTCCAGACAAATCCAAGAATTAGTTGGCAATTATCACGACAATATAGTGCTAGGATAAAAATAAATTAGTGTCATTCCTTGCTCGACTGATACATGAAGCCTTGTAATGTAATGTTAGAATTCAAATTTACGTAATATGGGTAGAATAGAAATTTAGTAAAGAATTTTACTTTATTTCAGATTAAACCGATATGATGGATTTTAGAGAGAAATTTAGGATCAGTCGAGTATGCCCATTACTGAATATATTCACGCACACTGGCAGTTATATATATATGCTGGTGAGGTGATGTAGGAGCTAATAGGGACTCCTTCTATGCCTATTAGATCCCAATCAAACATTTATGAATGTCATTTCGTCGACAAAGAAATCGAACGTCTGATATGAAATAGTCAAAAAACAATGGATTTGAAAAAACTTTGAATAATTAAAGAGAGTAAATGACACAAGCCGTGATTTTCACCAAGGATTCCGTTGAAAGAGTTTAAACTATCAATTTATTGCTTTGTTATTTGCTTAAGTTCATAAATCAGGCCTTGAAAATTCTCACGATTTATTATGATTCATCAATTGCTTGAAGGTGGGGCTGAAGCGAAGTCTGAGGATAAGCTATGCAAAGATCAATCCTATAAATACGAATGACCATGGTAAAAGTTTTAGGAACGACTGAATGTGTTAGACTATAAATGGAAGGAATTACGAAATCAAGACATCCTGGGCAATGGCGTAAGTTACACTTTAATATTAAAGCAGCTAATTCGTTCTTTTCTATAGAACTACATTACGACACTGTAGGTAGTATCTTAAAACGGCATAGTAAATTTTCCAATTTGATTCCATTCACATAAAAGATGAATTGCCAAAAATCGGTTCCATAATGGACATGGCGTGGGGTACATGGTCATACAAAATTGGAGATTCTACTACACGAAAAAATGTTGAACATCCATTACAGACACACATGCTTTATAAAAAGATGAAAAACAAAAATACTATTGTATGATAAACTAATCATTAAATTAGATAAAAATTGTCAATTCAATTAGTAATATTATATTTTAAATACAAATAAGAGATCAGTACTTTGTCACTATGCCTTATCATTTTATGAGCCATATTTTCTAAACTAAAGAATACTTTAATAATTCCTACAATTTAGAATTGTTTATTTTTTTTTTCTATGATCTAGCTTTGATACACAGCTATACATATTATGTAGAATAGTTAATTTCTGATCCGCAAAAATATCAATTCGTCTATGATACTCATTGATTCTATATATACAGTTAATTTTACTATTTATTTTATACCTTTATTATTTTAAAATAATATTATAATCAAAATTATTAAACATATAATTTATATAAAAATTTAATTACAACTATTATATAAATTAATATTATTATAAATTACATTTTTATTTACTCACATATAACTATTAAAGGGTTAAATTATATACATTATAAGAAATAGGATAAATGCTATTTTATTAATATTCAATTCATTATATTGATTATTATATTAATTATATATTATATTCCTTATATATTAATTCAATATTATATTATTATTATTATATTATTACTTAATATTATTATGTTATATATTTTTGATTAATATTTAATTATATAATTAATCATTATTTATGTATTATTGTATTATTATTAAATATAAGAGTATTAAATATTATTATCACGACATATTAATATTACTTTATTATTTATTATTTTATTATTTAATCTTATTCATATAATATTAACTTATTATTTATTATAATAATTTAATTTAATTATTATTATTATTATCTATTATTAATCTAAATTTAAATTGTGGAAACTTTGTATGCCAATTATTATTGTATTTGTTTATTATTAATTGTTATTTATAATTCTTATACTAAAACATAAACACATTTGTTTTTGATTAATATTGTTGTTATGATTTAATATAAATTTAGGTAGGAAATATAAAAATCATTATACCATTGTTAATATAAATTATTATAATAATTCAATGTCAATAATTTACCTTTGCTTCGCAACCAGAAATTCCGTAGTATATAGCCGTATTTCATCTTGTTCGCAAGGTTAGAAGTATTATTACTTTTCCTGTTTTTATTATATTATATGAATAAAAGATAATAATAATATAATCGTATATCCTATAGGAGGGAAATGACTACAGAATTTATATATAATTAAGGTCCGTTACAAGCCATACGTTTTATTACTTTAATTATTAATTTATAAAACATATTGTTTTTTATTGATAAAAAGATATTATTATTATTATTTCTACTGAACGTCAGTTCTTTATATTTTTTGGTAACTCCATTCTAATAATTTCCCCTCCATGCTCTGATTTGAATGCCTTAACCAGATGCTAAATTAAAAGCTTGTTTCTCATAAACGTCCGCTGTTCCAAATAAACCACGATGCTGATATTGGTAAGTCTTATCAGCACTCTTACCTGAGCACTCATCTCGTAATTCCTCTCCTCCACGTTCTCTCTCTTTCTCTCTTCTTGTCTTTCTCTGTCTTCTCCCTGTTTTCTTAAAGAGGGTTTTTTTAGGGGATGCCGATGAATCATCCCTTGCGGGGTTTGT
Source organism: Trachelipus rathkii (assembly GCA_015478945.1). Classification (NCBI taxonomy): domain Eukaryota; kingdom Metazoa; phylum Arthropoda; class Malacostraca; order Isopoda; family Trachelipodidae; genus Trachelipus; species Trachelipus rathkii. The sequence continues at coordinate 23,532 of JABUQX010088603.1, forward strand.
TCTCATAGGGATTTTCGGGGAGTCTTACGAAAACCATAGATATATTTTTCTGGGTCGTAAAGCAGTAGAGTTTGAGCTGAAAGAAACATACAAGTCTTCAAATGTGAATACCTCTCTATACATAGCTGTTTGACAAATCTACATATAACAATCAACTAGATAGGGAATAATAACTTTGGATGCGCCTGAGAAACTTTACTCTTTATTTCATATTTCTAATTGGGACACAAATCATATATACTACAGAATTCCATAATCTTTGTAATCGATATAGACCTCATTATATATATAATATATATATATAATTAATATATAATTATATATATATATATATATATATATTATATATAAATATATTATATTTTTATATATAATTATATATACCATTTACATATAAAAAAGATGTAGAGTAATTAAATATAAAATACACATAGAAGATATAATCTATATATATTATACATTTGTAAAATAATATATTATATATTATATCATAATATATATATATATATATTATAATTATATATAGGCCAGCACCCGAAGAGGCATGTGTAATAAAAACTAATAACATCTACAGAAAATAAATAACGATTTTTCATTTATGAAAGCAATTTCACGGATGAAACTTAAAGATAAAATTATTTTATTCTAATATTTATTAAATACAACTTGAAATTATTAATAAAATCTTCACAATGTACGCTTTGATACCTGCATTGTACGCTTTGATTGACCTTCAAACCAGTATTCATTGAGATAAAAAGGTGCAACTGCGTAAAAAAACTAACTTCTATCCACATACCATTTTTTTTCTAATAACAATCATATTAATATAAAAATGTATTTCATCTTGCAATTTCATGGGTGCAACTTAAAAAAAAACTATTTTTTTACTACTCAAATCTGGAGAATGGATAAATTAATTAGTTTCCTTTCCGCTTGCCCTCTTCCCTTCTCAGTAGGGTTCTTTTTTCCTGCAACATACGAAGTAATGTTGCTTGTATGATGAAATAAATTAATTACACTTTTATCTTTTATTTTTATATTATATACATTAATAATATTTAATAAATAATAACTTACATAAAAAAATGTTTTTAATTCTAATATGCATGTTATAAATTTAAATATATAGTATTATTATTACATTAAAAAAAACGTTGCCTGGCAAGGTATCAGTCTCAGTAATATAAAAATTGCAAATTATTAATTATTTATTCTGTAGTTCTTATATATTTTGCTTACTTTTGATTTTTACCTTATATTTTTAATATATATATTTGAATATAAATAATTTAACTATTACTACCCAAAGCTTCTTGCATTTCGTTTGCATTTGAATTTTTATTTCAGTCGATGAAATCAATTGTATGCTGTTTTGTTTTATTATTTTTTTTCAAATTACGTAGAAAGCATGAATTAAATATATTCAGTCTTTTAATTCATATTTCGAAAGTTTTCTTTTAATCTACAAAAAGAATTAAAACCCAAATAGATATATAAATAGATAAAAAACTGATATTAGAATAATTATATAATAATATATATATAATATATATATATATAATAATTATAATATTATATATATATAATATATATATTATAAATATATATAATAATAATATATTATATGCGGATGATTCAAGAAGCAGCCACAAATCCATATCTCAAAAACCACAATAACTACGGATGGATACCATTGTTTGGAATTGGTAAAATTTTAGTGGCCGCAAAATGTAAAAAAGACAAAAAATATATCTGAAAACTACAATACTACAGGGAAAAAGGAATACATTTTTGGAATCCTTGTAAAACTTTAGTAGGAAAATGTAAAAAAAATAATATAAAAAAAATCAAAATTGGCTATTATTTGGGGGTGAGCCCTCGAGCCGGGTGGGGGAAGAGTTATAATATATATAATGATATATAAAATAATAATATTATATATAATTATATATATATATATATATATATATATATTAATATATATATAATGAATAATATAATATAATATAATATTTTGTAAAGGTATTACTGGCAATGTAACGGGGCTCTGAGCCGACGGGGAACACCGGGGGGACGCTTTTCCATAGCCCCCGTAGGGGAGGGTGGGGACCGCGACACCCAAACCCAAGACGGGGGTTCCGGAGACGCCTCCCGGAGGGGGACAATGATTCTCACCCCGTAGTCCCGAAAGGCCGGAGACCCCGACTCCCCGCATCTGGTGCGGTAATCCTTGGGGTTCTTTACTTTAACTAAAAAACTATAACTACAGATATCTTTACTTTAAACGAGTAATGTATAAAAGTTTCTATAGGCTTTCTACTCATATATTATATTATATTATTATATAATATTATATATATATAATGATATATATATATATTTATATATATATTAATAATATATATATATTATATATAATAATATTATATATAATATAAATTATATATATATTATACGTTCTATATATAATATATATATATTTATATATATTATAATATAAATATAGATCTAAAACACATCATGCCTTATTCTTATTAGACAATAAGTCTTAACAGCATCACTACTTTGAACTACTATTGATAGGGTAAAGTAACATTTTAAATATTTCAAAACGAAAGAAATTTATAAAACAAGTCCCTAATTTTTCTCTTAATCATATTTTTTTTTTTTTAAAATTCAAATTTTGTAAAAGCGTTTTTTCTTTTTTTTTATTTCAGCATCAAAAATGTCTCCTGTTTAATAAAAAATGTTATTTATCTTCATGTAGCTGTTTTTTATTTTTTAGTTTATACGTAAAAGTAATTCAACTAAGATACATTATTATCGTATGTGAAGTGTTAATATTTTTTAATGTACCTTTTTGCTATTTGAAATATTAATTTTCTTAAAAAGCGTTATTTTTACTTTTTATTTTTTTAAACTTCAGTAATAAAAAAAATAAGCTTATCAATTTGTTTTAATATCATGTAGCTTGTTTCCTTAGTTTCTTTTAGTTACATGCATGGTTTGCTCGTCTTTTACCATCACTGCAACGTTCCTTTGTACTTCTAAAAACGTAATTACATACAGTTTAAAAAAGAAAAACTTCACATCTATGTAAACTAACTAAACCTCGACTGACTCCCAGCTTCTGTATTCTGAAAAAACTGTATTTTTTCAAATATTTTTAAACAAATTGTATTTTAATTAAAGAAGCGTTAATTTTTTTTTTTTTTTTTTTAAAATTTTTTCCGGGTTTCAAAAATTCCTCCTGATATAAAATGATATTTAATTATTGTATAGCTGTTATAGTTGTTTTAGTTACATGCCCTGGCCTTTTCGCGATGCTCACATACCGTATAACTTGAAAATTTTAAAATTATGTGATTTATATATATATATATATATATATATATATATATATTAATTATATATTATATATATATATTATATATCATAATATAAATATATATATTATATAATTATATATATGTTATATATATAATATTATATATATAATATATATATATATATATAGTAATATATTATATAAAAGTAATATATATAAATATAATATAATATATATATAAATATTATATATATATATATATATATATATATATATATATATATATAATTATATATATATATAATAATATATATATATATATATATAATATATTATATATATTAATATATTTATATATATATATATATGTGTGTGTGTGTGTGTGTGTGTAAAAATATTTGAATAATTTTGATAAAATGCTATTGAAAATTATTTCTAAATATTTATAGCTTCACGAAAGGAAATATTTAAATTTAAAACCTATAGAATTACAATTTATGTGAAATTTTAATTTTACGCAAAATAATTTTATCTATTAGAAGTAAGTTGATGAAAAGAAATGTCATTACTGCATCACATTAATTTACCTTGGAAACATTAGAAAAACATTAATATTTGGTAATTGTCTTTTGAAGTGTTCGTTCTTTGGATTGAAGTTATATTCTAAGAGAGTGCGTGCGTTTGAGAAAACCCCACTCAAAGAAGAATTGTTATTTAGGAAAAATAAGTCTAAAAGAAGACTTTAATTCTGGTAATACTGGAGTATTATTTTTATATTGAAAAGAACTGACTAATCAGAAAATCACTGACTAATCAGAAAATCACTGAAGTGAAGAAGTCTAAATTACAACAAGAAATTGTAATCTGAAAAAGAAATTGGACGTAATGTAAGGGAAACACAATAAGTATTTACGAGAAGATTATTTCATATGTTTTGATCCAATTTACAGGACGCAAAAACCTCGAAGGTTTTTGAGAGATATCATATTGTAAGATGAGAGTTACGATTGTATAAGAAGGAGAATAAACTTTAGGCCTATTTACAGAAGATAGGCTGATCAATATCTTCGATATATTTTCGTGGGCATTCAGAAGAAAACTATATCGTGTTTATTTTTGATTGATCGAGTATTCAAAAGATCATTTGTTATCTTACATTAATCGGTTTCGAAATCGCTTTCTTACTATTATTTTATTTTTGTTTCAAATTATTACTTTATTAAAAGAATACCGGGAAATGTCACTGCTTTATTTAACCGCCTGAATTAATATATGTGACATTTATTCGGGGCCTGTGTCCGGAAGAAAAGCAATTGTGTGAAAAGTTAAAGAAATGAAGATAAATCAGAATATATTTTTTTCTTGGAACTATTTCTGAAAACGGAACTAGTAGAAATCTATTATAAGTCTATACTAAACTTTTTTACTTTTTTGAAAGATGAGTTTTGAAGCATTAGTTAAGCTTGCACAAAAGTTAGGTCTGAGTGGTAAAGAAGCCATAGACTTCATTGCTGAAGAGAGAAATGTTGAGATTGACAGACTCAAAGAATAAAGGGCCACAGAGAGAGAGGCCGCGAAGGAGGCTTCGGAAAGAGAAGCAATAGATAAAGCGACGCAGAGGCAGCATGAATTAGAACTTAAGATAATGGAAATACAAGCAAACAGTACTACTCAACGACAAGGATCAATCGGAAATGACGTTAAGGCGAGAGTCCCAAGATTACCCCATTCTCCCACAATAGTGACGAAACTGAATGTTATCGGGAACAATTTGAACGGTTTACGGAGATAAATGAGTGGGATAAAGGAAACTGGGCGTCACACTTACAGTAAGTGCCTTACTGATTGGAAGTTCATAAGTCGCTTACTCTCGTATACCTAAGGAGGAATCCAAAGAATATGATAACTTAAAGAATGTCTTATTATTTATTGTGTTATAATTTGACAGAAGATGGGTATCGGGTAAAATTTAGAATCGCAAAGGCTTTAAGCGATGAGAGACCTATTCAATTTATGTATCGTTCAAAAAATTATATGCTAAAATGTGTTGAACTATCGGAAGTTAATAAAGACTTTAACGATATTATGGATCTAATTGTCGTCGAACAGTTTTTGAATACTTGTCCAAAAGAACTGGCAACCTTCCTGAAGGAAAGGAAAGTTTTAAAGTTAGAAAATATAGCCCGCGAAGTGGATAATTATCTGTTAGCACATAATAAGAAATTTTTTACGATATCCAGTAAAATAGATTCTCTTAAGAAAGAAGAGAAGTTTGTGAAAGAAGATCCCTACTATCTTCACAAACAAAGGAATCTAGTAACATGCTTTAAATGTGGAAAAATCGGTCATAGAGCCATTGACTGCCGAAACTATAATTCCATTACGAAGGATAATATAACATGAAATTATTATAACAATTGGAAAGAAGGGCCGAAGAGAGCCGCTTCAGTGATTACAAGGGCTACTTGTGAATCACAAAGACGAGTTAAGGATTGCGCGCATAGAGAAAAGCCAACATATGAAATTGAAGACGCAGATTCTAAGGACGTATTAAAACACGCGGATGAAGATAGCAAAATCACGCTGATGAGCAGAAAGCGAATACCGGTTGTGAGAGTAGCGTGTGTAAAATGTGAAAACGCAAAGACCAACGTTCATGGAGCAAAAATACCTGTCGTTGAGGGGCAGGTTAAGGCGACTCTGTACTCGAAATTTCAGTTTCTTTCAATCGTGAAATGAGAACTTCTTATTTATTGAGGAACTATTACTAAATGTATTTCTGTTTATTTAGTTTCAATAGACTTGCTGGTTTGGGATTTATGGGGGGGGGAGTGGGCAAGTTAAGAATTTTTACTGTTTCAACTGAAAACCATATAAAAACTTTATTTTTTAAAGATATTTAATAATTTTCTTCACGGAAGTACTATCGATATAAGTCGGTTTTGTGCCCTCTTTGGTAGGGATTATTCCAATAAAGAAAATAATTTAGTAACTTCAAATATTCAATTTGAATTTCATAATTTCAAAAAAAATTTCAAAGTCATCACTTCAATCTTGTCTGACGCCACCCCACGTTTTTTCATATCTGAATTAGAACTTTGTAGAAATCTTCTCTATATTTTATTATAAATGTCTGGGAAATTTTTACGCAATAGACCTGGCTCGTTTTTTTAGCATTTTTTTTTGTCAGCTGATTTTGAAAAAAGTGAAATTTTGAGAAAAACGCCTATAATAGATTTTGAAGTATTTTTTTCCAAAATAAAGATTTATATCCCTACCTCAGCTATAATATAGCGCACCAAAGCGAGTAAAAGTTTTTTATTCACACCGAACGCACCGCATGCCGCACCGCAGCCGCACCGCACCGCACGCACGCACCGAACGACCGCACCGCACGTCCGCACCGCCCCGCAACTGCAAACCGCACACCCACACCGCACCGCACCGCAACTGCTCCGGAACCTGTGCAGTGATCCGTATCACACCGAACGCACCACCGCATGCACCAGACTCCGGTATCTATTTCAAAATAGTTGAGCTCCGACTTTGCGGAAATATTTTTACTGTTCCAAAAAATATCTTTAAAAAAATTTATGCTCCGGCTCCGGCTCCGGCTTCCTAGTTCTGAGTTATGATACCGGGCCTCCTGGTTCCGGCGCGATTCCGGGTCCGGGTCCGGCTCCCAAGCTCCTTTCCAATAATTGTTTCAGCTCAACTTTATAAGAATATTAACTGCAAATAAAATTGTTCTTCAGCTCCGCTACGGCTCCCGACTCTGGTCCGGCTCTGGCTCGGCTTCCGACTCCAGCTCCGACTTCGTTTCTATTTCATAGTTCAGCTCCGACTTTATAGAAGCATTTTAACCTAAAAACAATTTCTTTAACAAAAATTTATACTTACCTCCGGCAACATAGTCTCCGGTTCCGGCTCCGGTTCGGCTCATGATCCTTTAAAAAGTTTTCTTGAAAAATTTCCTTGAAAAAGTTTCCTTGAAAAAATTTCCTTGAAAAAAATTTGATTTTTCAGATCCGCCCTCCGGCTTCGGGCTCCGACTCCGGTCCGGGCTCGGCTGCTGCTCCGACTTCTTTTACATTTCAGATACGCCGTCAGCTCGTCTTGCAGAAGTATTTTTATCTACACAAACAATTTCTTTTAAAAAAATTTTACCTTACCTCCGGCTCGCTCCGGCTCCGGCTCCGGCTCGGCTCCGGCTCGCTCCTTTCAAAATTGTTCAGCTCAAACTTTTAAGTTCAATTCTTTTCTTCCCATTAAAATCTTAAACATTTTGTTTTTCAGATTTCTTTCGGCTCCGGTTCCGACTCCGGCCTCCGGCTCCAGCTCCGGCTTCAGCCTCCGACTTCGTTTAACATTTCAGAATAGTTCAGCTCCGACTTTGCAGAAGTATTTTTACCTGCATAAACAATTTCTTTATAAAAAAAAATTATACTTTAGCTCCAACTCCACTCTAACTCTGGCTCCGGTTCCAGCTCCGGCTCCGCTCTGGCTTCAGTTCGATATATTACAGAAAAGCTCAGCTCCGACTTTGCAGAAGTGTTTTACTTTCAAAACATTTTTTTTAAAAAATTATACTTTGGCTCGGCTCCGACTCCCGATTCCGGCTCCGGCTTCCGCTCCGACTCAAGCTCATTTTCAAAATTGTTCAGCCCCAGCTTTGTAAAATTATTTTCACCTGCAAAATTAATAAAATATTGTTTTTAAGCTCCGGCTCAAGCTCCGGCTCCGGCTCCGGCTCCGGCTCCGGCTCCGGCTTCGGCTTCGGCTCTAACTCCGACTCCGTTTCCATTTCAGAAAAGTTCAGCTCCGGCTTTGCCGAAGTATTTTTACCTGCAAAAACAATTTCTTTTAAAAAAAAATTTAATTTGAATTCTTTTTTTCGGCTCGACTCCAGCTCCGGCTCAGACTCTCTGACTACATTTATATGATTGAGAACAGAGCCTGCGCTTATCATTACATATGAACGAAAAGTGTAATTTATTATAAATGTAATAAAACCTGGAAAGATCCTAAAAGTTGAATTGCAATTTCGAACCTGGAAATGGAATTTTTAGTTTGACACCCCTACAAAAAATATCCTGTAACTTGAAAACTTTTCGGAATTTCGAAACAAAAATTATACCATGATGTAGAGGGAGGAATTTTCTAATAATCAGAGTAAAAAAAAAGTGAAATTTTTTATTTTTACTCTGAAAAGTTAGGGTCGGCCAAGTACAGACTCCCCTTAATGGTCGAAAAGTTGACGTGCTAAGAGACACTGGCTGTGATTGTGTTATATTAAAAAGAAATTCACGTCAGAAGAACAGAGAACTTTAGAAAGAAAACAGCTGTTGATGATTGATAATACAATCAGAGATGCTCCGGTCGTAAAAATTAATGTACAAACGCCATACTACGACGGATACGTTGAGGCTATTCCTCTTGTTGACACTCTGTATGATCTTCTCACAGGAATATACCTGGGGCGAGAAACGCTGAAAACCTCCGTGTTCAAGACAAATAACGAATGAATAACGTGCAAAAGGAAAGGAGTCAAGTCGTTGACGTGATGGTGGAGGATCCCATCTTTATTCCTGAAAATTCTATCGATCCAATCAAAGAATCGTCTACGCGTAATATGATG
>JABUQX010088603.1:45000-52039 GCA_015478945.1 Trachelipus rathkii
ACCTTCCTTTTTCATAAAGCAATGTCGCAGCCCCGCGCCCGGAATGTGTAAAAATTAGAATTTAAGATACACTTATCATCTAAATAATATAAATATTTCATTTTCTTCATTCATTCATTAATTCATTTATTAATATAAGAGACGACAATATCAGCCCTGAAAAAGTCAACCACCTAAAAAAGGTTTACTTCGAAAGGCGATTATTGTCAGAAAAAGGTTCTTTCTTTCTATTTACTACTGTTGTTGTTGTTGAAGACTTGTTGCTATTTAAATTTAAAATTATTGTTGTGCACAACAGAACAATTGTTCTGAAAAGGATTGTTCCATTTTTTAATAATAACTATTCCTTATTTCATGTGAGTTTGTGCCGCTTTCAAGAAGAAACCGAAGAAAAGCGGATTTAAAAGAAGTGAGAACCAAAGACAAACGGTTAAGAAAAATATCCCGGTCTTTTATGCAACCTCGTTTTCGTTTTCATCAAACTAAGGCATGTGATTAAGGACGTCTTTACAAAACTAACTCGAAGGAAGGAGATGCAACTACGACTTTCCCCCCATAGAAAAGCAACAACTTTTCTAAATTCAATCAATACAGATTGTGCAGGGCGTTGTATCCTGGGCAATGGATTAATCATGGCAACAAACACTATCTATTACGACAACGTTAGCCGTCTCATGATTTAAAACTATATCTATTTATTTATATATATATATATATAAGTTTAATAAAATTTCTTCTCTTTTTCTCTCCTCTTCTACTGTACTTCGCCCTTCAATAAACTTAAACTGGGATCGGGCTTTTAATCGAGAGACCTTAGATGAAATTCATTATTCAGATATCAAAATAATTTTTACATAAATTAATTAGAAAAGTTGTACTTATTTCATCTTTATTTTTTCTCTCTCTCGATTGAGTGCGTACGTCCTTGTTTGAGTTTATCACAATAGGAAATTTAAGAGATTGTCAAGTTTAAATTTAAATTATTTTGTAGTCTATAAGATCATTTTCTAAATTAATAATAATAATGGCTGAAATAAATTCAGAATGGCTTGTAGAAATTTCGCAGGTTAAACCTAACGAAAATCTTTCCGCAGAAAAAATTGCCGAAACTATTGAAAAGTGTAAATTAGAAACGAGAGAGTTTATTCTCAAACGCGCTTCTTGTAAGAGAAAAATAACAAATGCTCTTAAAACTATTAATAAATTCAATGTTGACACGCAAACTAAATTGGATGAAAACACAAAAATTGCTTTGTTTTCGATCAAGGAAAATTTAGAGTTAATTATGCTGATAAATGAATCTATAATGCAAGTTTATAGTAAATACGATTTATTTGTTTTAGATGAATCTTTGTTTGGTAGAGAGATAGATGGGCAATTTGAGTATCAAAATGATATTAGAATTAAAATCAGTAGAGTAGAAAATTTAGCAAAAATTAATGAACAACATATTCAAAATAATGCTTCAAATGAAAATGCTTTGCCATTAAAACGTGAACCTAACCCTCCTGCATTGAAATGCATGATTTTTCACGGCAATGAGGATAGGGACAAATTTAATTCATTTCTTTCACAGTTCGATAATTTAATAGGATGTAAGTCTTCACTGACTGATAAGGCTAAATTGTCATATCTTAAATCATATTTGCAAGATTATGCTTTTCAAGTCATTCAGCATTTAAGTAATACCAATGAAAATTATGCCATAGCTTTAAACTTGCTAAAAAAGGAGTTTTTAGATATACCTTATATAGTAGATGAAATTATAACTAAAATCACTCGTGCTCCCAATATTGATGAATATCAGTATGAGAAAGCACGCACATGGTTAAATGACGTCAGAGCTATGACATACGATTTACAAAATTTCAACTTAGATTTTTTCATTCCCGAAACTCCGGGTTGCGTATTATTAAGTAATATAGTTTTCAGCAAACTTCCTGTTTCATTAAAACGAGAACTCGTTAATAAATGTAGTTCGATGTACCCATCTATTAATCACATTTTTGACTATTCATTTGAAATATTAAAAATATTTTCTAGAACAAAATTTCAGAAACCTTTTTTTGCTAATAAAACTTATTTTAATAACCAAAATAAAAATACAAATAGCGTAAAAGCTAAATCCCAAAATAAAACTAATGTTAATTTTAGTAGTAATAGGGAAGAGGTTGTAGCTGAAAACCAGGTTAATTTGAGTACTAAAAAGATTTGCAAATTTTGTCAAGAAGAACATTCTATGTTTAAGTGTAATAATTATGCAACCAATAAAGAGCGAGTTGCTCAATGTAAGAGTCTGGGCTTATGTTACAGATGTAGTAGCGATAAACACCTTGCTTCCTCATGTTATGGTCTTCAAAATAAATTACGTTATCCTTGTTTCATTTGTAATTCTCACTCTCATATTTCAGCTTTATGTAGTAAATCTCTTCTAGCAGATTGTGAGAAAAAGGGTGGAGCCGGAGCTGGAGAAACATCAAATCAGAAGATACAGGGAAAACTTGTAAGTAATATTGCTATAAATATTGGGGAGGTTGCTTTGCAGCAAAATTTGCTACCTACAATGTCTTTAAAACTTAAAAATAAAAATAAAAATGCTATTTTACATTGTGTCACAGATTTAGGATCACAATGTAGTTTTTTAAAGCCTAGTGTTTTGCGGAAACTGCAAATTGATGAAAACAGTGTAAAAGATAGCACTAATGAAATAAAAACATTTTTAGGGTCACATCATAAAATATTAAAAAGGGTCTACATAGACACCTATATAGAAGATAAAATTTTAAAGCTTCCTTTTTTCATTGATGACGTAGATCTTGACTTTTCAGTGAAAGGTTTGGATCAGGCTGTTCATGACATGAAAATGAGTAAGTATAAATTATCTAATAAATTTCTCACAAACGTACGAAATGACAAATTTGAAAATATCGAAGGATTAATAGGGGTCGATATTTTACAGTATTATAGCAAGTTTACTTTTACCCAATGCATGAAAGGTACAGCTATCGAGGTAAGTGATGGTTGATTCCCTTGGGGGATATCAGAAATTTCTTAAATGAAGATCAGTCAAATATAACTGATCATGAAACTGCATTTCAGGAAGAGTCGCCTGTGTCATGACTAGGTTATGATATAATCGATTCTTCTATACAAAATATCGAAACTCCAACTGTGACATCAAAAAATAAAATAAATTGTTCTAAGTTAGTACATGACATTATAAATCCTATTATTTCTTATTTCAATCCTCTGAATTTTGTAAAAAATAATCCAGACTTAGATTTAGGTTTAGAAAATTTGTATAGTTTAGAATCTATAGGTATTGTTGATAGTAATGATATCAGCGATATCGATAAAAAACTCATACACGAGTTTGAAAAGGGAATAGAGCTGCGTGATGATAGTCATTATTATGTGGAGTTACCTTGGTACAAGGACAAAATTAACAAGGTACCTTCTAACTACCACGTAGCCATTTCAGCAGTAAAGCGAGTGTATAAAAATTTAAAAGATCGTGATTTAATCGATCGATATTCTGAAGTATTCACACAACAATTAAATGAAGGTATAATCGAAAAAATAAATGTGCTTCCTGACCAACTAAAAAATTATATCTGGGTACCACACAGACCAATAATAAAGGAAGTGCAACAGGTGACTACTAAGATCAGACCGGTATATAATTGTAGCCTTAAAACAGACGCAAATCCATCTCTGAATGAAGCTGCTTTTCCGGGCATTGATCTTATGAGTTCTTTATTTAAAATATTATGTAATTTTAGAAGTAACAAATATATTATCGTTTCAGATGTAAAATCTGCCTTCCTTCAGATCAGATTAAAATTAGAAGAAGACAAAAATCGATTGGCATTCCTATGGTATGATAAAAATCAAGAATTAATCACATATCGATATGCTACGATTATTTTTGGTATGGCTTCTTCTCCATTCATCTTGAATTATGTCATCAAATATCACACAGATAAGTATACTAATGATCTTTGTTCTCATGTTTTAAAAAATTTTCTTTATGTAGACAATCTCATTTATAGTCATTCTGATGAAACTATTCTTGAAACCCTTTACAGAGAATCGGTTGAAAGGATGGAAGAGGGTGGATTCTATTTACGTTCCTGGAATACGAATCATAAAAGGCTCAAAGACCTCATGATAGAAGACGACCGTGCAGAGATGCATGGTTGTGAAAACGAAAGAATTTTGGGATATCTATATAATATGGAAGCGGATACAATGGCTCTTGATGATTTCAACATAGCAGGTAGTATCGAAACTAAACGTGAGTTATTGTCCCAAATATCCAAGGTTTTTGATCCCCTGTCATTATTTTTGCCTGTAACTATAAAGGGTAGGCTTCTGATGAGACAAACTTGGCAGGTTCAGACTCAATGGGATGAAAGGGTAAGTTCCGATATTTCTGCACAATATCGAAAATTGAGTAACGATTTGATCTTGCTTAAAAATCTTTCATTTAATCGATTTGTTTTCGATTATGATAACAATGCTACTTTAAATATATTTTGTGATGCTTCAGCATCAGCTTATGGTTTTGTAATGTATATAGCCTCTGAAAGTAAATCATATATATTATTATCGAAAGCAAAAGTTGCTCCTTTAAAAAATAGAACTTTGCCTACTCTTGAGCTATTGGCAGTATATTTGGCATTTAAATGTCTTCCTCAAATACTTTCTGCTTTCAATTATAACTTTAAAGAAATAAACATATTTGTCGATGCTCAAATAATATTAGCTTGGCTTCTATCTCCTAAAATTAAAACTAAACAAATTTTTATAAGAAATAGGTTGAGCGATATTAAAAATAAAAAATCGGAAATATTAAAGGAATTTAGTTCAACGATTAATTTCCTCTATGTAGAGACCTCACAAAATCCGGCAGATTTAGTAACTAGGGGAATTTCCTTTAGGGAATTTTCCAATAAATTTCAAATATGGGAAAAGGGACCATCTTGGCTTTCATTAGATAAAAACCAATGGCCCAAGCATGAATTAAAATGTTTATCAGAAGAAAGTAAAATGCTAATCGATACACATATCGTAACCAATATCGTATTAAAAAATGATTCTGTAGAACATATTTTGGATATTAATAAATTTTCAAGTTAGCATAAGTTACATAGAGTAACAGCATACGTTTTCCAATTCATTTTCAAAACTAAAAAGCAAAATAAAGATTTCCATCTTAGAAGTAAAGAATATTGGTTAAAAATAATGCAAAATATCGATTTTGAAAAAGAAATAGCATTCTTAAAATCACCTTCTGACAAAGTCCCAGAATTGGTTAAAAGATTAAATTTATTTTTAGATGACAATGGTTTTTTAAGAACCAGAGGTAGAATAGCTAAAACTAATTACTACGATTATAATATTATTAATCCTATTTTGCTTAGTAAAAAACACCATCTCACAAAGCTCATTGTTTCTGATTGTCATCTTGCATGCAAACATTTGGGACTTCAAACTACATTAAATATGGTACGTTTGAAAGGGTTTTGGATCACTAAAGCACGTCAAACAGTCAAAAACATCATTGAGTCGTGTCTTATTTGCAAAAAATATAATTCTTTCACTTTCAATTATCCTAAATTTACAAATTACACACAAGCTCAAATGGATTTTTTTAGACCATTTAAGCATACTGGAGTTGATTTCACCTCACATTTTTGGATAAAAGATGGCTCTGTAGAAAAGAAAATGTATATATTAATTTATACTTGTTTGAATATACGTGCAGTTCATTTAGACCTATTACCTGATATGTCCACTCAATCATTTTTATCATCTTTTATGCGTTTCACAAACATTTATGGAATTGTAGATTTTCTGTATTCAGACAATGCTAGAACTTTTTTATTTTTCTCCATTAATTCAGCCCAATCCACCCCCACTATAAAATCTTCTATCGTTTAAAAAAAAAATAAATATAAATCATTTTCTAATTATTATTAAAAGGTTTGTAAGATTCCGATACAATTTCTTTTCGCTATTATTATTATATTATCTTCATCACTACCTTTTACGATTAAAAATTAAAATAAATTGTGAATACCAGACTTATTTTCCGAAATCATGGGGGCGGGATCTACCCCTACGGCGTCGGCAGCGGCAGCAGCAGTGGCAGCGACAACGACAACGAAAAGGACAGAACCTGGTTCGGCCTCGTTGGGAGTCAAAGTTTACGAGCTAGAAGTGTTGAAAAAAATTTGTTGCGTGGTGAAATTCGACTCGCGGATCGCTTACAACGACGTACAAAAATCGTTCGAGATTGGAAAAGAAACCCCACTATTATTCGAACCGATCGGGTGTCTTCGCCCGACTTTCCAAGAAAAGGGGCCTGGAATTCCGAAGTGTTTTATCGAAAAATGTTCGAGTATCGCGTCTCTCGACGAATATTTATTTTTCGAAATGGATTTCAAAACCCTAAAATCACGATTCAGAATCGCGCTACGAAAATCGAGAAGCGACGATTTACGATTGGCGTTGACGATAGTTAAAGTAGATAATTTTGTCGATTTAAAACTACTTTTTGAGGGTATAATTCCGCGCTGGAAAGTCCATATCGTAGAAAGCTATTTGCGTTTTTCTAAACGAGAGGAATGGCCGTTAGAGTGCGAAAGATACAAATTAATTCAAAGTCTTTCGACGATGCTAGAGCTTCTCCGAATCGGCTATTCGAACGAGTCACGAGAGATCGAAAATTTAAATAGAACGCCGTTTCAAAAGAGGGCGCTGCTGCTCGATTTAAAAAGAAAAAAGTACGATTGCGAAATCGCTATTTCGTCTATACATCGGGAATTCGAGCTACATGCGCGACGAAGCCGAAACGAAGTTTGGGATAACGTCTCATCGTCGTTAGCGTATTTTTTAGACACTTTCGGTCCCGACGCGATAAACGAAGAGGATGATATGAATTCGGTGTCTACACCCCTCGATGAAGAAGACGCGCTCGAGTTCCTCAGAATTGTGAGATCCGTTTCGCGGGATATCCGGAAACTTACCGAGG
>JABUQX010088604.1:2500-13985 GCA_015478945.1 Trachelipus rathkii
AACAATAATTTGATTATCCGCACGTTACGGCACATTGGTTATCATGGGTGTGCGCTGTGCCGAGTTATAAGTATGATGTTTGTTTGGATTGCGTTTTTACGGCAACTTGGCGGCGATCTTGCATATGCATTACTATGCTATGTGAACAATGTGGACATTATTATGGCATTTAGTAGACTTAACAATAAGTAATAGTTATATTTATATATAGGTATATTATAGTATAATATTATTATATATATATATGATATAGTATAATTATATTTTTATATCTACTATATAATATTATATTAAATTATATATAATATATTTATATTATATATATATATATATAGTAATAACTATATATATACTAATATAATATAGTATATATAGTATAATTATATATTATATATATAATATAGTAATATTATATAAATATATTTATATATATATAATATATACGTATGTATATTATTATATTATATTATATATATACTTATATATATTATGATACTAATATTAGTATAATGATATATATATTAAGTATATATATAATATATATATATATATTAATAATATAATTTATTATATATTATATATACTATATGATATATATATATATATATATTATATATATATATATATATATATATATATTATTATATGTATATATATATATTATATATATATATAGTATATATAGTATATATTATATATATATATATATATATATTCCATTTTTTTCAAAGGGATGAGATTGAATCCAGCTTTCAGAAAGAATTAGAGAAAAGACGAGTCAGATGATGACATCGATTTGAGATCTGCAGAAACTCAGGACATCCTGTTAATTGGAAGCTAAGAAAGAAGAATTTATGTACATTTCACCACCCGCAAAAATGATGTCATCACCGATGAAGATTCAGTGGATGAAGAAGAAGTTGTATTGAAAAACTTGCCAGGAGAACAGCTGATTTCTCATGTTTCAATTAGTGAAAGTATTTCAATCATACCAGGATCTGTTCTTTGGCCTACAACTTCATCGACAGTACAAGCATCCGTTGTTAGGTCCAAAAGTTCGTCAAAGAAGTTAAAATTGCGACGGTGGAACACTAAGAATCTTCCTCAAAATGAGAATAATTTTGGGAAGTGTTTACATAAGCGGTCATTTGCTGATGTTCCACGAGTTCCTTATGAAATATTTGAACTATTTTTGAAAAATGATATCTTCCATCAGTTAACGAAAGAGACAGTGAATTATGCAGCTCAACAAGAAAACCACCAATTTACATTATCGATTGAAGAGATGAAAGTATTCATTTCAATATTATTACTTTTTGGGTAGAATTGCAGTGTATCACATCGTAGAATGTTTTGGTCGCCTGAGTTAGACAGCCGTAATGAACTAGTAATGAAATCGATGCTCCGAAATAGGTTTGAAAAGATAATGAAGTTTTTCCATGCTGCAGAAAACTCCAAGATATGCATAGATGACAAGTTTGCCAAAGCGTGTCCTGTGCTTGATATTTTGAATAAAAATTTTCTCTTTGGGGGTAAAGCTCATGGATCGTCAAATTTTTCTATTGATGAGTCAATGATTCCGTACTTTGGACGACATCCAACAAAGCAATTTATTCGCGGAAAGGGAGGTACAAAGCATGGGTTATTTTGTCTCTTCTAGGATATGCTTATTCCATTGATTTGTACCAAGGAAAGTATGAAAAAGAAAATCGAAATGATTATAGGAATCATTATAGACTGGGTGGAAAAGTAATCCTAAATTTTTTAGATGTACTTGAATCCCAGTTTCCAAATTGGAAGTTCTCATTATACTTTGACAACTTTTTCGCATCTCTTGCATTATTGGATGAGATTCAGAAAAGAGGTCATGGTGCAACTAGCAATGTAGGAAGAAATAGAGTAGAGGTGTGTCCACTGATTGACAATAAGCGATTTGGAAAATTACCACGGGGTGCTGGAGAACACTTTCTGGATAGAGATTCTAATTTAATATCGCACTAAAGCTGATTAGTTTTGATGTGTTTGATCAATTTTCTAGTTCATGTTTACATTCAGTTGATAAGTAAAACTAGGTAACAATCATTTTTTTCTTTAATTTTTTACTTTAATTTCATTATAAAAGTAACAGAATGTAAAATGATAAAGTAAATGGTGTAAGCTCATGCCCAGTGTTGCGTTCACGCAACATCAGTAGCATGCTGGATGCCCGATGATGCGTTCACGCAACACATAAAACCGGGCCCTAATATACAATAAAACCTTTTCAAAAGTTTTTGATTGACGATTTTGGTCATAAAGTATCATAATACATGATATATTAAAATTTAAAGCTATTCCAAAAACATAAATTAATTCTGGGCATATATGGGTTAATAGATGCTGTCATATTCCTAGGCTGTCAAGAACTATATTCTATGGCTCATAATGAAACAAATGAATCAAATAATCGTGAAAATTATGTAGAAATCCTGCAGTTGATGAACCGGTATGATGAAAAATTAGCAAATCACCTATCAACAGCGACAATTTTCTCTGGAGTTTCAAACAGAAAAAATAATTTAATTGAATCAATTCAAAATGTAATTATTATTGAAATTCAATCTGAAATTTCTGATGCAAAATTCTTTGCAA
Organism: Trachelipus rathkii; assembly: GCA_015478945.1. Classification (NCBI taxonomy): domain Eukaryota; kingdom Metazoa; phylum Arthropoda; class Malacostraca; order Isopoda; family Trachelipodidae; genus Trachelipus; species Trachelipus rathkii. The sequence continues at coordinate 5,132 of JABUQX010088604.1, forward strand.
TTTTCTTAAACGAGACATCAGATGTATCAAATATTTCATAGTTATATACTGTTTAACGATACCTTACAAAAGAAAACGAAATAGTAGAATGATTCCTTGGTTTTACAGACGTAAGTCTTGAACGTTCGGCAGATGCTTTAGCTCAACATGTCTTTCACTGCTTAGAAAATATTAAAGGTGAAAGTAAATTAATTTCTCAAACCTATGATGGGGCTGCTACCATGGCAACCCTTTTTCATGGTTTACAAAGTAAGGTAAAGAAAAAGTATTCCATGCTGCATTTTTGTATCTTGTGTGCACTATGTGTTGATTGTGTGTTTTATCTCAAGCATGTGGAAGTATTAAGAAATGTAAGTTATTTTTTCGCAGTTTTTTGTGGTTTAGGAAGTTTTTCTCGCTAAATCGCCTAAAAGGACAAGTGCACTTGATAATATAGTTAAAAGAAGGTTTCCAAAAACAGCACCAACTAGATGGAATTACAGTTCTCGCTTAGTTCATATTGCCAAAAAAATCGATCTTTATTGATTGAGTTATTTAATGAACTGTCAATTCCACAATTGGATTCAAGAACAAATTAGGTGATTTTAAATTTATTTTTCTGCTCGAATCATTTAGTGAAATATTTTCCTTTACTGATGTTTAATTTAATGTTCATTAGTTAAAACGTTTGGATATTACTTATTGTGCTAATAAGGTTTGGAAAATTACTAAATTGACTGAGGAAAAATAAGATCTTTTCTCTAAAATATATGACAATGTTAAAGGAAATTTTCCATCAGAAAAACATCGTGATAACTATAGTAATCTATATAATAACATCATTCAAACAGTTGTGAATCAACTAAAAGTCAGATTTAAATCTTTGGAAGATCTTCTTTTAATACAATGTTATTGTTAGCAGTTTATTCGAGCTTAAGGTATGTTAGATTTTGTCATTGTGCGTTATATTTTTAGTTCAGGCTATGATGATGTTAGCTTTATTGATGTGAAGAACTTTGTTACGTCATCATATATTCGTTGGCCAGTAATGAGTTATTAGGTTAAAGTATGGTAAATTCATGTTTATAATGTTAACTATGCTTGAATGTAAAAGTAACAGTGATATGTTAGAGATATGTTTGAAAAAAGGTACGTTCTGTATGCAATGTTAGTTACTTTACTGTTGTTAAGTATGAAACTTTGTTAATTTTAACTGTTTATTCGTGTATAAGATGTGTTAGGCTTGTGGGTGTACATTATATTCTTAGTTCATGTTATTATGTTGAGCTTTTGATGTGAAAACTTACGTTATGCATTATATTCTTTGACAGTATGATGATTAGGATAGGGTTATGATTATAAATTTTTGTTAAATGTTTCTATTGTTAATGAAAACAACAGTGGATATGTTGAGATATTTTGATAACATAGTGGAATATGTTACGGTCTTAAGTGCAACGTTAGTTACTTTCCTGTTGTTAAGTTTGGTACTTTGTTAATGTTGACTGTTTTTTCGTGTTTAGGGTATGTTAGGTTGATGTTTATACACTATATTCTTACATCAGGTTATGTTCAATGTTAGCTTTATTGAATGTGCAAAACTTTGTCATCTCAACATAATATTCGTGTAAGTTATCAAAAAGAACATATATTTTATGCTTATGTTTATCCAAAATGATACTTCAAATATGACATATGACTTGAATCAAATAGATCAATAGATCATATAGATCAATACCCTAAATAGATCAGGTTGGACGTGGGAGGAAGGGATGGGGGTGGTTTGATTTACTTGATTTACTGATTTAACTCGTTTAGTGGTATGTAAAAATGTAATTTTTTACGTTATAAACGAACATAAAAGGAATATATTTTTTAGTAAAAACAAAAATTTTTAAAGAAATAAATTAAAAATAAATAAATTTGTTTTAAAAAAAACAAAAAGTTTCAAAGAAATAAATTTAAAAATAAATAATATTTTTTAAAAGCAAAAAGTTTTAAAGAAATGAATTAAAAATAAATAAAAGTTTTTTTAAAAAAAAAGTTTTAAAGAAATGAAATTAAAAATAAATAAAAGTTTTTTAAAAACAATAAAGTTTTAAAGAAATAAAATTAAATAATAAATCAAATATAAATAAATAATTAAACAAACACACGCGCGATAACTGATTTCTTTTCTTAAAATGAATAGTTTACTCCATCAGCTTCGTCCTGTGCGTTTTCTGTAGCATTGTTATTTCTTTACTGTTGTAGTGTTATGGTGAACTTTAGTTATTGTTAATCAGTTTATTCCGACGCCGTTATGTATGTTAGCGTTTGTCAATGTAACATTAGTGTCCGTAGTTCAAGGTTATGAATGTTTTATTTATTGATGTGAACAAACTTTGTATACGTTTAGCATATAATTCTCATTGAGTCTCAGGGAATGAAATTAGGTTAGGTTTGATAATTTTTTCGTTAAATATTACTATGTTAATGTAAAAATATACATCGATATGTTGATATAAAACGTGTGAGTAGATTAAAGTTCGCGCTTTAAAAAGTTAAGTTACTTTACTGTTGTTAGGTATGGAATCTTTTTTGTTAATGTTACGCAGTTTTTCTGTGCTTAAGCGTGTTAGTTAATTGTCATTGTACATTATGATTCTAGTGTCAGAATTATACAATCGTTAGCATTTTGATGTTGAAATCTTTGTCGCTATTAGCTATATATCTTGGTTCAGTATGATAATTAGGTAGGTTATGATAATTTTTTTTTAAATGTTACTATTTTATTAATTCACAACCGAGTATGTTAGACTAATATGTTTAGAGAAAGGTGGTGAAATAGGTTTACTTTTGTTGTATGCTATGTTAGTCTACTTTCCTGTTGTTATGGTGTGGAAGTTTTGTTAATAGTTAACATTTTATGTCATGCATTAAGGTATTTCAGGTTTTTGTCGCTGTACTTTATAGTGCTTTTTGATGTGGAAAACTTTTGTTACGTAGCATATATTCATTGATCAGTAGATATTGACAAGTTATGAATAACAATTTTTTAATATTACTATGTTATATCGTAAAAATATCAATTATTTGTTAGAAAAAATGTTCCGTATGAGTAAATTACTATCTAACATGTATAGGTATGCGTGCTGTCTCGACGTGTTAGTTACTTTTACTGTTTGTTAAGTATGAAGCTTTGTTATTGTTAACTGTTTATTCGTGTGTGCTTTAAAGCGTGTTTACTTTGTTCGTTGTACATTATATTCTTATTCAGATTAAGACATTGTTAGTCATTTAGTTGATGTTGAAAACTTTGTCGCATACGATATATTCGTTGGTGCATATATAAGGAAATTATTTCTATGTATGTTATGTAATATATTGTACGACTCGAATATGACTTTAATTTCAATGATCATACTTAGATATAGATAAGCTTTTCAATTTTTAAGTTAGGGTTTGAGAGGGGATTTGGTTTGAGTGGTACTTGATTGTACTTATTTGACCTTTTTTTGCTTTTAGGGGGCTTTTTATGTAAAATCTTCAATTGTTTTAGAGTATGTATAAATACAGTAAAAAGAATAAAAAAAGATTGAGATAAGTTTCTTTTTCTTAAATGTTTTTTAATTTTTTTTTGGCTTTTATTTATTTACTTATTAATTTATCATTTATTTTTCATTTATTTATTTATTTATATTTTATGTTATTTTATTTATTATTACTTATTTACTTTATTTATTTATTTTTGTATTAATTTATTTACTTTATTTTAGTTTATTTTTATATTTTATTTATTTAATTTTTATTTATTTACGAACTTACAGAACTCCTCATATTCGAGTTTCTTAGTCGTCCCTTATAAATCATTATATTTTTGGATCTAATATGGGACTAGACGAATTTATTTACTTAATTCCGTGCACTTGCACCGGTGCCAGCACAGAGCCAAAACCGTGCAGATGTAAAAAACTCCGGCTCTTTCTTTCTCAGCACTCCTTCTCCACTCTTTCCCTTTCTCAAGCTCCGAAATCCTCCTCCCTTTCTCCACTTTCTCTTATCTTTCTGTTCATTTCTAAGAGCACCCCGCCCACGCAGGGGCCTCCCTGACTACCCTTTACGCACTTTGTAAATCATCATATTCGAGATCTATGGGTTCAATTTAACATATATAAAGCCCAATATTTGTAACATTAACACAAATTTTAATAACTCGAACCGCAAATCGGAGCCCTAGCACCTGGTCCGGCTGTCAACTCCTACTCTCTGAGTCAGAAACTCCTTCTCCACTCTTTCCATCCTTATTCATGCTTCCATCCTTCTCCTTCCTATTTTCGTGCTTGTTTTTCGCTGCACTAGTGCTGTCTTTTCTTTTCCAGTTGGGAGCAACTCTGTGGGGGATCCTAGACACCCTTATCGACTTATAGCCATCATTATTCGAGTTCTACGTCCTTGTAAACATATATAAGACACCCAATAGTTTGTGTTATACAAATGGTTTTTTACTCGCGCACCGCATTGGCTCCTAGCACCGGAGCCGATTTTTAGATAATTTCAAACTCTGAATCCTCTCACCGAAAATTCTCAGACCTTCTACGGACATGTTCATTTTTTTAGGGGAATGGGACGCCCTCTTCGGGGTAACTACGGGGACCGTAATCTCGTCTACGATTAAGTGTAACCCACTCATCTAACCTCTCTCCAAATTTTAACACGATATTGATAACTCTAACCACTGTAATATTATATATATATATAGTATATATATATATATAATAATATATTATATATTATATATATATCAGTATATATATATATATATATATATATATATATATATAAAAAAAAAAAAAAAAAAAAAATACTATATATATATATATATATCATATATAATATATATATATATATATATATATATAAATCATATATATAGAATTATATATATATATATATATATATATATATAATATATCGTAAAAATATATTATATATAGTATATATATATATAATTATTATATTATATATATATAATATATATAGATATACATTATATATATATTCGGATACCGAAGGCTGATCCGAGCCGGACACTCACACAAAAATCAATTACCTTCGAATATATATATATATATATATATATATATATATATATATATTAATAATATATATAAAATATATTATAATATATAATATATATATATACTATATAATTATATATATATATATATAAATATACCGTATATATTATATATATATCATATATAATATATATATATATATTATATAATATATATATAATTATATATATATATAATATATATATAATAAATATATATATATATATAATATATATATACTTATATATATATAATATATAATATCATATATATTATATATATATATATATATATACTATATATTATATATATATATATATATAATACTATATATATATATATATTAGTATATACTATATATATCATATATATATATATATAGGATATATATATATGTCTTAGTATAGAGAGGGAGAGGAGAGAGAGAAAGAGAGAGAATGAGAAAGAGAGGAGGGAGAGAGAGAGAGAGCGAGAAGAGAGAGAGAGAGGAGAGAGAGAGAGAGAGAGAGTGGTCGAGTCGGAAAGGTTGCGCAGTCGGAGTCGGAGTCGGAGTCCGCGGAGTCGGGAGTCGGGCTGGAACTAGGAGACGACTCAAAATCGATCTCGATTTTTTTGATGTAAAATAATTAATAATAATAATAATAATAATAATAATAATAATAATAATAATAATAATAATAATAATAATAATAATAATAATAATAATAATAATAATAATAATAATAATAATAATAATAATAATAAACAGCATCAGTCGATCGGTCAATCGACCAGCTGGACGATTGGGTGGCTCTCACGTGAGGCCTAACTTGGACGTTCGGAAGCTGTAAAAAAGGGCGTAGCCTCATATTTCGCGTGAATCCTCGGGGGCAGCTACTCTCTAGAATCATCCTAGCGACTTGAAAACTCGGCGGTAATCAGTTTATCTCCTCAATAGAATATATACCAAGTTTCATAACGGTACCTCAACTCTTTCATCCCAAAACAGGCCGTGGTACTGTGGTGCTTTCTCGCTTAGGTATTGGCCGTTCTGCCCTCACACACTGCCACTACATGTCGAGGGACCCCCGCCCGCTTGTCAGTTGTTTCGCTTCGTTACTCCATCTTCTATTCGCCATCCTTTCATTTTTTGTACTACCCTGACCATTATCAGCAAAAAACAGTTTCTTTTTTTGCGTTTCGTTATGCTTAAAGCCAGAATCATACATCTTCTCGGATTCGCTTACTTTTACTCCTACTTCCATATTCGCTTATTTTTGTGACCTAGCTCTGTTACATCAGATCTAATACCCTTTTGTTGACCATTCTAAACGTGGTGTCTAGGAGTCTTACCGCAACAGGCTCTTCATTCCAGCAAGACCGATTCCTCCGTGAGTCGTGGTAACTTAGGTTTTTACACATTGCATCGCAATACCCTAAAAATCTTCCTTTTTTAAAAAGAAACAGTTTTTCCTGTTCCTCTACCTCACAATCTTTTTGATACATTACAACTTTATAACGTCAGCAACCTTGCTTCTTTCATTTTCTCTCTCCTCTAGTATTTCTGCCGGTTACTAAGTTACAGTCAGAGGTTTTTATTTAACAAAATGACTGTCGATAAATGTTATTTTTAAAATTCATCTGGTTGTCAGGATTTTTTTAAAGAAGACAATATTAGAATTACATAACCTCATATCAGAGCAGATTCCTCAATGCCAAAACCTTTTGACATCTGGTTCCAATACGAATTGCTCTTTCTGATTGGCTCTATATCAAATAATTATTATTTAGAGGTATACTAGATATAAGTTTTAAGTTATTTACTTCTTACTTACTCTAAACTATTTCTAAAAATAGATAAACATTTCGGTGTAGATTTTTTCCACATATCTGGAAGAGGAATGTAAATTGTCAAATTTGAAAATTTAAATTTTTTTTTGTTCATTCAATTTTTATAAAATTTTCAGAGTAAATTGAATTGAGTTATGAATCTTTTATTAAGAGCATATTCAATATATTCAACAATTGGATTTCTGGAAACATCATTGTGCTAGCTCTTTCAAATTGGACATGGCGTGCCCAGTGGTAAAATGCCTAAATAAAAGTTGTGTGAACCGTCAAATTCTATTTAATCTGATAATATAAATTTAAAAACTTGAATGAAAATAAAAACATTAGAGTAAATTTTAAGATTTCACCAAAAAAAAAATTTAAATACTGCTAGAAAAATTCTCAAAAATTCTATGAAGAGATTTTCTTACTTTTGGATACTGTTTAAAAATGGTGTAAACCTATTAAAACTTTTTAAAATATTAGAGAATAAATGCTACTATAACTAAATTTATTAAATTATCAAAGTTTATAGATTAACTAAATGAGGTACAAAAATAAAAGCATTTCAGATTTATCAGGTGGAAATCTATTTCTCCATCAGTTGTTTTTTTTACCAGTTTGCCTAAACTTACTCTCACTTAATTAAGATTCTTAAATTTTAGATACCTAGTGCCTATATTTTAAATTAAGCTAAGAGTAGATACTTTTAAATTTATTTATTGTGAAAAAGTATGTTACTATAAAAACTCGTTAACACTTAATTTGAATGTTGGGATGATAGACAAAAAGCTGTTTCTCCCAGCCAAAATCCGGCAACAATTTTTATGCCGGATTATCCGGCCTTCGACATTGCGATCAAAGTTATGACTGGAGTTATAACATACACACACACATACATACATATATATATATATATATATATATATATAGCAGTATTTATATATATATATATATTATATATATATATTAGTTAGCATATATATATATATATATATATACATATATATATATATATATATATATATATATATATATATATATATATATATATATATATAAAATTGGTGTCTACGTTTATATGTAAATTCATATTTTATTACGTTTATCAAATAATTGAGTATTAAAATTTTACCTTGGTTATCATAGTTTTGTCACTGTTTTTGGAATGGGCATAAGGACTATAATGCATGACAGAAAGGTAGTCATATGGAACGCCCATATATCCATACTCTTTGGGTTGAAATTTTTTGAGACCCTTCGAGGTTTCTGTTGCAATTAAAGGTAAATAAATGGCAAAATAAAATAAAATGTAAATCCAAAATTTTTCATTAAAAATACTTAACCATACTCACTATTGTCAACATTTTCCCATACTATATGTATGTAGTCATCACGATCAGGTCTCATATGCTCATGATGAAAACCTAGAGCATGGATTATTTCGTGAAGAATGGTCCCAAAGCGTTTAAAACACCGATCTGCAAACCATAGTTCCTGCGGACTTCCTATATAGCCGACAAAACTTTTGCATCCTTTGGTGTTACTGAAAAAAATAACTTGGAAGTATTTAAAGTAGAAGTTCATTTTGTGATTGAAAGAAATGTGTAAGAAAATAATTTAATTTCTACTAAATAATATCAAATTAAAGCTAAAATTTGGAAGAGTTTATCCTTACACAACAAACTTTACATATTCTCGCTCTGATGTTCTTTCAACAAATTTGATGCATGCATTTGTTTTGTTGTAAATAACATTCATTGCTTTTTTGATAGTTTTTCTTTCATCTTCTGCTTTTATTTGGAGATTAGAATAAATTAAGAAATTTAAATAACTGATAAAATACAAAATTAATTTATCAAATAATTTTATTAGATAAGGGTTTATCTTAGTGCAATTTTTTCATATTGCACGGATTTTTGTTTATTACTTAAAAGTTATATGAAGCTTTATCAACACTTACAAAA
>JABUQX010088605.1:0-15000 GCA_015478945.1 Trachelipus rathkii
CTAGAACAGGCATATTTTAGGAGAGAAAGAGAACACCGAAAACAGTATAGACGTTATACAACAATGCTCTAGTTACAAATAAATCATTATATTCGATAAATCGCTTTTAAATGATTAAGCCGCCGTATTAATTTTTTTTTGTTAACACGATTAAAGGATAACAGAACGAGATTAGACTCTTTCTCATAACAAAAGAGTCGCCACACACCTTTATTGTATAGTACTATAATATATTATGATAGAAGAAAGGTATATAAAATTAAAAGATATATAATATATACTATAATAAAGTATAGTTAATAATATATATAATATAATAAAACCTTAGTCATAAGATAATGATAAAGATGAAGATATATAGAAAAAAGTGGAAGACTAATAATGTCTCGTATACGAGACACTATTGATAAAGTAAGAGCAAAATGAGTAGAAATAGAAAGAGAGGGAGGAAAACTTTTGTGGAAGCCACAATAGAAAAGAGAAGAGAAGAGAGGAATAAATAAGTAATAATAAATGAGCGAATAATAAATGAGATCGAATAATAATAAATCTCCAGTACTGCAATAGAGCCGAATCAGAAAGTAAAGGCAGAACGATTAGGTAAAATAAACATTGATGGGAAGAATAAAAGAAAACGGCTTCATTTTGTGATTATCAATAGCACAGTGCGACTGAGACCGACATACTCGGGGCGCTCTTACCGAGCGTGAGAAGGAAGGCAACGAGATAGCAACTCCTCTAATAGACAAGTAATTAAATAAGTGACTTAAAAAATTCAAAACAGCATTGTCCAAACGACAAGAAGAAAAGACACGACAGCACACACGTTAACAAAAGTGAATATCGAGAGGTATTTCAACCAGATGTCGCTTATAGCCCATTCGAGTTACTTAAACGATTTAAAAAAAAGTATAAGGATAACCCAAAAGGTATTCATTATCCCAGAAACAGCAAAAGAGATAAAAAATTATTAGTATAACAAATAAAAAAAGCATATTTAGAAGGGAAGATAAAAGAAAATTGGCCTCCTCATGGAGTATAACGAGAGCCATAACATAATTAGCGGCAATGAGACACAAAGAAACGAACATGACCATAAAGCGATACTGCTCTATGACCCGACTGAGCCATTCCTCTTAAGCCCATAAAAATTAGATCAAAGAAACATCTTTCATAACGACTCGAGCCCCCTTCAATTGGCGATATCAACAGATCTTTCTACAACTCAGATATTAAAGGGAGTCAATGGCAGCTGATAGAGTCAAGACACTCCAAGAGAAAACAAGCAATTGTTCTTTATCTTCCCACAATTAGTTCTTCCCATTTACTAATAACTAAATTAACATAGAGCTGGCGTCTATTGCACGTATTACAAATATTTATTAAAATCTGTAAATAAAAGCAAAGAGGGAGAAGGACAGAGGTGAACAACTTGTCCCTGATACATCGCACTTTGAAGGGGGTCCTCGGTCTTGAAAGCTCTCTTATGAATCTAACTTTTACCTAAGAGATTAAAGAGAGAGATGCATCAACAAGCGGATAGAGCGTCCAGTAACATGTCGTCACAGTCGAGCAACATTGCCGTTGGATATACGACTACCAGAAAGGGAGCAATTTTCTTATCTTAGACACATAGATCATTATTGAAAACTGATAAGATTATAATAAGAACTTATAAGTAATATAGAGAAGGTAATTAGTGAAAAGTAGAAAGAAGAGGGTAGTAGGTGATAGAGAGAAAGATAGTAAAAAGAGACGTATATATATAAGCTAATATATAACGATATAGTATATATATCATATCTAGATAAAAAGTCACGACGCGATCACGGGCATAGCCCCTATTCCTAAGAGGGAATTCTCTATGTAATTTTACCATAGTATCGCAACTATGGATTCGAAACCTCCGACCTTGCACGAGAAATGGTGAACGTAAGCGAGGAGCACGTACAGCAATCTATCCACAACCGTTTGAGCCACGGTATATAATGATAGTAATAGAAAGTGTAAAATATAATAAATGATAATAAAATAATGAAGAAAGTAATATAATATATATATATATATATATACTATATAATATATAGTATATAAAATATAGTATATTTATATATAATGAGTCATATATTATTATATATATATATATAATATTATATATATATATATATTAGTAATATATATATATTATGATATAATAATATATATAATATAATTATAAAGGAATGCACTACTAGCAGCCGGAGTGCAACCGAATTATATATATATATCATAATATATATATAAAAATATATATATATATATTAGATATATAATATATATATATATATATATTATATATATATAGATATAATATATAATAAATAATGATATGATATATATATATAATATTAGATTAAAGAGGCAAATGTTATTTGGAATAAATAGTAAAAGTAGCTTTCAAATGCTGAATGATTAGATAGTATTTGAATAAACAAACATTCCTTACGCAGAAACTAAAGTACCTAATAGATGCTCAAGTTACCCTCTCGATAGGTCGGTTAGACGCGTTTTGAATCTGTAAGTTTTCAGAGGCTATGAACCTGATCTCAGGGGCTTATCCCCTAAAGGGGGTATTTGATTCGGACGAGCACTTTTGAAGTGGTTCCAATCGATTTATTGTGATTGTTTATGCGCATATCGATTGATCTTTCTATCTATGGCTCTGGTTGACCTTATTACGTTAATAAACATAGAATCGAAAGAAAATCATTCTATTAATTAACATTCGTTCGATTATAATCGTTGTAGTATTGACGTGTAATACCGCGGCAAGGCAAAATAGCGGATTTTTTGTAAACCGTATGCAATCTTCAAGAATGAACTTTTTTCTTTTTTGAAAACATTATTTAAAAAAACAAAAAACAAAAAAAAAAACAAGGAGGGTAGATGGGTGGATGTTTGCGCTATGGTTCTCCCCTCCAAACCTTTAACCCCCGCCGTCTGGTTGTACCAGCCTTCCTGGAATCAGAGGTTCTCGCCAGCCACACCTCAATGTGATATGTGGGCGCTAGTCCCAAGAATCTGTGAAAAGTCGTAGATTAGGATGAAATTTAGAGAGGCAACCTATAAGAGATGTGATTAGTTAAAGTACGGAATTTGAGCATATATTTCTGCAGCGCGTAGCCGGAGCTCACCGACTCCGGATCTGTAGTTGAAATCAGGTCCAAACAGAAATGTGGTGTCCTTATATATGTTTACTTAAGAACCGTAGAAACTTATATTATGCGGTTTCAGTTAGACTCCTTCAATTCGGTTCTGAGACCCCGCCTCCCCCCCAGGAGGGACCCATAAAAGAAGAAAAGCACAGAGGCATCAAGAGAATGAAAGAACGAAGGAGGAAAGAAGAATCAGAGAAAGGAGTAAAGGAGGAGTCGGAGAAGGAATCAGCGTCGCTCAGGCAGCACGCGGGTGCTGGAAGACGGTGCGGGTCGAATTAAGATAATATATCCGTTTAGTAAATTACAATATATGGTGTCAAGCATATGTTTATAAGACCGTAATTAAACTCGAATATGAAGAGTTTCAGAAACCCTCAATGGTAGCTTGGAGGACCCCCTCGGAGGGGGTCCTCAGAAGAAAAAGAATTGCAGGGAGTGCATAAAAGAAGAAGATGAAGAAAGGAGGAAGGAGGAAGGAGGAAGGATGAAGAAAGAATAAATGAAATCTCATGTGTCAGAGCACTGAGTCGGAGACGGAGTCTGAGCTAGAGTTGAAATCTGTTTACAAACACATTAATGGACCCTCACAATATGCGTGTCACTTATGCGTGTTATCCAGCCGCAGATCTCGAATATAGGGTTTCAGAACCGAAAGAGTGTTTGATGTATCCTGCCCCAGAAAGGGAACCCAATTGAAAAAAGAAAGAAATGGCAAGGCTAGTGGCATAAAAGAAGAAGATGAAGGAGGAAGGGTGGCGAAAGATGATTCCTGAGGAATCAGAAAATGGTAAGCTCCCCATTTGGGACTGGGAAAGAACCTCAAAATGGGGTTTTACCCATAAAAAGGGTTTTACCCTTAAAAATGGAATGAATTGAGCTATTAATAATAATTAATTACATACGTAAGCATATGAGATAGAAAAAAGAAGATAATTTCATTACCATGAAAATGGGTGAGCTCCCCTGTCCAGTTATAATATTAATCTCATTTTGCATAATCTAATTTTTTTTTAATTTTATTTATTAATCCCAAAAAAAAAAAAACATTAGTCTTGATGAATAAATTATTCACTATTTAATTATATATAATATTCTGTTTACAAAACATTTTAGGTTTAACTAATTTTCAATGCTAATTATGTTTATAACGATGAATATAATTTGCGTTTTATTGCCCTTAAGTAGTCAAAGCAGTAAAATAGCAGTAAAAGCAGCAACAGCAAAACTTCATCCACCACTAATTATTCGTAACCGAGCTCCCATTCTATCCCATGATCTAATTAAAAATGAATTAAAGGGTACTGATCATTGAATTAAAAATTCATATTAAACTTAATTATTTGGAGAAATTTATTCCATAAGAATATGGTAAATTCTTAAAGATACAAGCTAATTACTAAATACATCTTTTTGTTTTTACCATAAAAGTTGTAGAAAAATATCAAATACATTACTTTGAAGATTATCTATAGAAATCAAACCACACACTAACCCTCCCCTGTCATCCAGTGTGAACTATTGAGTTAAATGATTAAAGTCCATATCAATTGATTAAAAGTGGTCAATATAAACTAAATTATATTATATAAACTGAATATAAAATACTTTTTTATTATAGCGAACCATTTATAAAGGTTCATTCAAAATTTCGTTACAGTTATACTAAAAATTTCTTTATTAAAATGATATTATTCAATAAATAAATAGATAAAGAGATATAATAATTTTGCAACTTTATTGCTAGCACAAGGCTCACTATATGTGTTAAAACACATGGCTTCTAGTCTCTCTCTCATTCTCTATACTTTTCTTAGCCTAAAACATCTTTCATTCAACGTTAACACTAAAAATAATTTCAAAATTTTAAAATGTTATAGAACAATACAAGGATTTTGAACAAAGAACTTGTTTATATTATATATTATGTAATCACATCATGAAATAACTAGAAAACATTAAAATCGAATTTAAACTTGATAAATAATAAAGGTGGCCAATGTGATAACTTAATAAATAATCCTGAATACTTTTAATGTATTACAAAATCATTGCGCCAAGCCTAGTAAGCGTCTTAACACTTTTAAGGAAGATCAACATTGGAAATATTTTTAATGCTTTAACCTTACCCCATTTTAAGCTCTTGGTGCTCCCCATTTATCTCTAATAATATTCAATAAACGAAACATGAAAAAGATGCATTTTAGCTATGTATTTTCACTTGTTGTATCAACATCGATGGCACTACCGGTTCATGTATATATATATATATATTGTATAATATATATAAATTAATATATATATATATAATATATATAATATAATATATAATAATATAAATTATATATATAATATATAATAAATATATATAGTATATTTATAATATTTATATAATATAATATAATTTATAACAAATATATATAAGTATTATATATAAAATATATATATTATAAATATACAATATAATAATAATATATATATATATAATATAATGAATATAATTTAAATATTAAAAATAATTTAAAAGTATTCAATATTAAGTAACTTTTTTAAGTATTAATTTTATATATATAGTAATAATATATATAGTATATATAATTATAGTAGTAATCTCTATAATAATATATAGAGATATATTAATAGTAAATGATATATACATATTGTAACTGTTCATATCATACTAGGAGGGGAGCGAATATTAATATTTATTAACGAAAACTACTTAAGTTTTGGGCAAAGCTTCATCACATACAGAGGGTCAATCATGACAAACACTAGGCCCACATTGTTCTTTATTGGGCTGAAGTTGCATGTTACAAGAACTAAGCCATGAGTGATCGGCGCACGGAATGCAAAATCATTCACTTGCACTACAAAGAAGAACTCGATAGGAATATCAGGACACCATTAAGAAAACATTCGTAATTAGAAGGACTAAGCTGACAATAGATCTTTGAAAGGCAAAAGTTTGTTTATTTAATGATCTTACTATTCAATAGGCATGATGGTTTCAAACCAATAGCTCTATTTGTTGACGGAAAGGTAGACCGAGCCGTTTTCGCTTACCAAAACCAAATATCATCTAATTTTAACACTCCGGTTTCCAACAACACTTCACACGGAATTAATAAGCCATCCATACTAATAGTAATTACCAATACATTATCAAAATAAAAATGATGGGTAAACCAATTATATACGCCGTAAGATAAAACACTGATTTTGTTTTTCCCTGAAACTTTATTGGTTTGTATTGTATTTTTCTTCGATTGAAAATGCCGCAATTATCACTATCTCGAACGCAAATTCGATTAAAAATGAGCTAATGTTTTTGCATATATATAATATATATTATATATAAACATATATATATATTATAATATAATATATATTATATATATATATATATAAATAATATATGATATATATATATATATCCATACATTATATATTATACTATTATATATTACATATGTTTGTGTGTGTGTTGTTGTGTTGTGTCCGTGTGTCGTTGTGTGTTGTGTAATGTCTGTGATTAATGACCGACAATATTTCATTAAATATGACCTCAAATATTTTATCAAATGAAATAAAACTAAGTAAACTATAATATTTACTATACGCTGTCCATCCATCGGTAACAATCCAATCTTAGACACAATTCATCTTTAACTCATATTAAAAACTTGTCTTCTATTAAAGTTTACCTGCATCATAATAAAGATGATAACATATTCTTTTCCAGGCAATAAAACAGTTTTCTGTGAAACAAATATAATCACAATAAGCGACCAGACCTCTATCAAGTACAGCATAACTCACGTCTCTGTAGAGAAAGCTGTTAAAAAGTCAGCATGGAACGTCATACATCATGAAGTATAAAGCTCATTTGATGAAAACTCCTCTTCAGTGGTTCTAAGAGATCTCTGAAGCAATCCTTTCGATAATGGTTGAAGTCATTGATCCCCCTGTTAATCAAGAACCTATAGACCAGTATGATTAGTAACACGCTAATAGAGGCCCTTCGGTATCAATTTCCGTTCGGTGAATGGTCAGTCACCCTGATCGCAAAATATTAATGTGCAACCATCAAGTTATCGCATATAGTTATACGACAAGATATTGTTCTAAGAAACGGAGCAATGATGGAGTACGATTGGACACGTGTAATTGTCCAAAAATTCGCGATGACAAAGGAAAACCATATTTACCAACATTTCAAAGTACGTAGCTACAGATATTTCACTTGATTATAGATACAAGGGAAAGGTATGACCTAGTATTAAGCTTATGCTTCATCTTCGAACCACAAAACAGTCAGATTTAAATAGATCCTCACGATTAACTAAAGTTCATGACTGAGAAAGGCACTGTATGGGTGTAGCTTTCAAAGCATGTTAGTCCTTGTTTAGGCAAATATAGCACGCATGAATGTAAATCAGAGTACAGAGGTTTAAATCATCATTCTATAAACATTGAGAAAAGCGGTCAGAAGCTTAGCTAAAAAATAAAAGTGATATGGAAACATACAGAATTCTTTCTTAGTCCTGATTTGAAAAAATCGAGAATTCGAAAAATCGGCTCGGAGTAATTACGTGCACTTGACCCTGAATGGTGATGGACGCAAAAGACCAAAATCAAAGTATTGTAACAGCACAAATTGGTGGTCAATTCGACCATCTGTTCGTCATACGCATGCATTACTCTTTGACACACCCAAGTTCAAAATCATATGTCACAGCCGCAAACGCTAAAACTGTGGCCATATAAAATCATTATACAATGGTGTATCATTGAATGGCAAAATTATAATATTTACAGGGATAACATTATGATTTTACATCCATGTATTGCATTGAAAAGCTATGTCTAAAACATGGATGTTAGTGTAAAAGGCAAAATTCCAAGAGGTTCATTTCCGTTCACATTTTAAAAATGAAAGACCTGAATTATAAAGGACTAATTCCTCAATAAAAAGATAGTTTCTCAAATAAGAACAAAAATGTTCTCAGTTATCTGAAACAAGAATTGAATACTATAATTAAATATTAAAATAGTAAAGAATACAATATTTTTGAAAAGATTTAAAAAAGCTACTAAAGGTGAACACAGAAGTGACAAAAATACATAAAGAAATATGAAATTCGTAAAATACATTAATACAAGTTTCCATTAAAAGCATTTGATATATGATTGCCTTTTAACCCATCTCTCAATTGCTTCCCCTCGTTATTCTCTATTATTATTAAAAAGGCTGTTTAATGGCTGAGGAAATTTACTAATACTTACTATAGCAGAGAGAGTTATCCTAACCCGTTCACCTATGAAGCCTATTCGTATTATGGCTTATATACTAGAAAAATGTTACACATATAAACATACCCCCCAGACACTCCTTCGTTAACCGAGTGACGGCCAGCGTTCAAACAATTAACAAATAGCTCTATCCTGACAGGTTCAGGACATAAGAACGGTATGAAAACTAACTTGTCTTGCTATATCATCGGCAGTGGCATAGATAGACATAAACACACTTTATTAAGTGGGAAACACCGGTACGCCATCCCCTAGACGTATCGGCTGTAGACCCGTTATACTCTCAATGAAACAAGAAAACAACAGCAACGAAATAATTTTTTTTAGTCATGTCATATTTAACGTATTAAAGTTGGAATGTGAAATATTAAGGAAGATTGAAGGTAGAGAAAGCCTAGTTTATTATTCGATTGAAGACATAAGTTTCCATAATACGACTAATTCAATAAGTACTTAGTAATAGTATTGATTGTTAACAAACAGAACTCAGCATAATAGAGGTCATTCCATTGCTGCTCGTATGTACGTTACTGGGAACCCTATCGTTCCAATTTACCTATCCTCCACCTAAAGGAAACAAGAAGATACATGTAAATATTTAACATTAATACACCTTTATCCTTAAGCTTCAGAAGGGTATTGAAGTATCCTTAGTGGCCACACCTGAAGACTAATTGCGATAAAGTAACCAGACATTGAAATCATTTAAGAACGGGCTCAATGACAAATATTTCCGTGCAGCTTACATTAAGATTCTTCCTCCACAAGGCTTAAACATAGCAGAGAATATTACCATTAAGCACTGCCTGCCGGAACCTGTTAAACCAGCACAGGCAATGACGCAGATATCAAACAACGTGAACGCGGAAATAAGACAAATTCTAGATGCCAATCATGACATCTACAAACAATCAACTCTCGATAAATTTTTGAAAACTCTACAAGAATTTATCTTTCCTGATGAACCCCTTAATCTTTTCGATGCAATGTCAAGAATCCAAGCCTTCCGATGGAATGAATCCAAATCTCTACCTTCCGCTACACTGAGTTTGAATAGATTGTACACTGGATGCTTCGCCACACTTGCTACATTAGGTGCAACTTCACAGCCCTAAACAAAGTTAGTCAATGTTCTTACTTTCTCACACATTTTCTCTCAAATACCGGAGAAGCTAGAGAGACTTAGAAAAGATTATAAAAACCTCTAAGACTACCAACTCTCCATTTCCGCTCAAACCAATATATTCTTGAAAAAATCAGAGGGTCGATTACTTTATCCTCACAGAAAAGCGCTACCAGTAGCCAACATAAATTTCACTAAATTATATACGACAAAATTTAAACAAAACAACTTTGTTAAAAGACAAGAGCACTAGAATCCTTTCTCAGCCTACAGGAGCTCAAAGTTACAATAAAGCCAACAAAGGAATAATTCCAATGCAAGAAAGACATCTAAAGCTCCACAACAACTGGCTCGGGCATACTACAATTGTGAGCGTCACCTACATTCAACACAGGAATGTCTATTTTATTCCTTTTGCAGCCACTTCAATCAGCCGCACATGCGTGGCTCCATGGAAAATTGCAAAAATTCTAAGTGGAATCCTAATGACAAGAATGCAAATATGAAAAATATTACTCCAGCCATTAAAAGAGCAATACCGGAAAACACATGGAAGGGCCCCTGTGTACTACGCCGATATTACAACAATATCAACAGCCCAACACCAAACTTTAGAAGAAATGGTTCAAACACCACCCTTCGGAAACATTCCTTCTTACCTGATTAGAAGGATCTTTACCGATGCCACATCGTTTTTTCACTTTGAATATAATAAAGAAATTCCCGATTGAGCATTGATCTCCAGATTACTTGTTCCTATTACTGGAATTAACTTTTGACCTGGTTATGAGGCTAATCGCCGGTACAAAAAGGCTTATTCTAAATTTAAGACTAAATTTAAAGGATCCTAAGTAAGTTATTTGCATCACATTTTCAGGAAAATAGGTCATTTGAATATATTTTGGACACTGAGAATATGTCCAAATACGCCGCGGATAACATAGGATTATCCTAATTTTAGGCTGAAGTAGTTATTTCAACACATTTATACAGAGAAAGAGGTCAGTTTCGGTAATCTGTAAGGAGTGCGGGTTGTTGTTTTTCTCGTGATGGATTGCCAATTTCAACAATAGAATAGATAATAATATATAAATAATTAATAAAAGAAAATCACATATTATTGAAAAAAACTTTGAAACTTTTTAGTAAACATCGAGCGAATAATATATAATGTAAGTGAATAATGTTATTTATTTTAAGTCCTAAAGTATTAGATTTATAGTAAAATAAATGTAATGTTAGGATTAAGGCAATATGAGGATTTCTTTGAATTAAAAGATTGTAATTTGTTTGGTGAGCAGCATGCTAGGGCTTAACTTAACGATTTTTAAATTAATTATAGTTTCTTTAAAGACTTTCATTTTAATTAAAGTTCGAAAATTTCTAGAAATTATTTTTAAAAACTTATGTCAAATTGTGAAGTTATTTTATATAACACAAAAAGTATTAAAGTTAATATTTAAATGTTCTGTGAACATAATTTTAATGATTGATTATTTTATCGTTTTATTATATTCATCTCAAATTGCAAAATCAATTTTAGTTATATTTGAATGAGTCATAGCAATGTACTGTGGTTCTTAATTTAAAACATAAAATGTTTTTAGTAATAATTATCGTTATTATGTGTAATGTATGAAATCTGCCGTGAGTGTGAAAGTAAATTCTGAGTGTGTGAGGATGAGTAAGTAAATCTGCGTATGTCAAGTGAATAATCTGTGTAAGTGAGAAATGTGTGTGCTGATGTGGTGTTGTTGGTGTGTGTGTGTGTATGTGTGTGTGTGACGTGTGTGTGTGTGTAATTAGGTGTAAAGAATGTAAGTGTCTATGGCTAAATGTGTCATAGAGAATGTGTGTAAGTGTCATTAAACACATAAAATGTTTTAATAAATTAAAAGCGTTATAGAAAGTGTAAGTAAATCTGCGTGTGTAAGTAAAGCTGTGTGTGAGTGTAGTTACAATCTGACGTGGTGTAAGTAAATCTGTGGAGTGTAAGTATGGTGTGTGATGGTGTTGTGTGTGTGTGTGTGTGCGTTGTGTGTGTATAAGTAGTAAATGTAAGTGTCTATTGGCTAGAATGTGTCAGTAGTGAATGTGTGTAATGAAGTGTGCAATAGTTGCATGTTGTAATAATGGCGGTAAGTGTTGTGTGTGTGTGTGGCATGTGGGTGTGTGTGTGTGTGACGAGCGTGTGTATAATAAGTGTAAATAGAAGTGTCTAAGTGAGTAAATTTATGGCATAGATTGAAATGTGTGTAATAAAGTGTCATAGTGAAATGTAGTGTATAAGTGGTTAGTATGGTCGTGTTCTTCTGAATAATAATGAAACAATAGGCATGCAAGTAAATAACAACTAAGTATAGTAATAAAATAAAAATAAAATAATAAAATAATAAAAATAATAAAAAAATAAAATATAATAAATAATAAAATAATAATAAAATAGATAAAAATCAGATAATAAAATAAATAAAAAGTATTAAATACATACAAAAAAAACATAATTGTTAATAAAATATATGAGTTATAAAGCAGTAAAGCAGTAAAAGTTAGAACAGTAAAGCAGAAAGTTAAGCAGTAAGCAGAAAGTTAAAGCACATAAAGACAGAAAGTTAAAGGCAGTAACAGTAAAAACAAAGCAACTAATCCCGACCTTGGTGGTTAGGTCAGGACCTTCTGATTGATTTACATGATTTTACTGCTATGTAAGGTATGATAATGTTTATAAATATATGAGAATTAAAGCAGTAAACATATGAGTTAAAGCATAAAACATGACGTTTAAAGCAGTAACAGTAATAACAATGGCATTATAAGTCCTATGTTTGCTAAGGATCCATTCTATTGATTTACTGATTTACTGCTTTATAAGGTAGTATGTTAATAAATATATGAGTTAAAGCAGTAAAAATGAATGACTTAAAGCAGTAAACATGAGTTAAAGCAGTAAAGTAAATAAAAGCATACTATGACCACCTTGGTTAGGTCTCAACTCTATTCTTTTTACTGAGGATTTACTATTTAAGGTATGTATATGTTAATGTTTTTAATAAAATATTGCCACATAATAATAGTAAAATAAAAAATGATATATATCAGAACACTCTGGAGTGTTTTTCTTCTTACATAACAATTTTTAAAAATATTATAATTAAAAAGTATTAAGTAAAAATAATGTTATAAATATAGTGTGAATAATAAAAGGTCTATAATGAGTTTAATCTGTTATTATAGTTCGCGAAACTGTTTTAATAAATGTTAAGTATGAAATAAAAATGAATGACTCTTAGTATATTTGAAAAGAAGTTCTTTGAAAAATGTCTTAAGTATGAATAAAAATGAATGACTTATAGTTCATATATCATATACTTTATTCGCAGTGAATATTTGGCTGCGGGGCACGCGGCGGCGGGAACGGAGCGGGATAATATTGCGCACTGCGGCAACGCGGCGAGAGCGGGGGACTGCGTAAATAATTGCGCCTGCGGGCGCAACGCGGCGGGCGGGAGCGGCGAGATCGCACCTGCGGGTGTGCGGGCTGGTTGTCTTTTGCGCGGAGGGCTCGGCGCCCTGGTGTTACCAATTAATGCAACTAGGGACGAACATATAATATTACTCTGCGTATCTATGATGTGGGTGAGATGAGGCATAAAAAGGTGATTTCATCAAAGATGAATCATCATAATAGACGGTATCCAAAGATGAGTCATAAAAGATGAGCCATCAAAGATGAACATTCAAAGTTGAGCCATCAAAGTGAGGCATTTATGCGGGGGCATCAAAGTTGAGGATCAAGTTTGAGGCCACTAAAGTTGAGCATCAAATAGTCGAGTGTGTGGAGTGTAAGTGTAAGTTGTAATCTGTGTGTGGGGTGGTGAAGTGTAAGTGTTATATGTTTAATGTAAGTGTATAGTGTGATAAGTGTCATAACGTGATGTGTGTATAAGGTTCGTAGTGTATGTGTGTATAGTGTTAAAAAATACTAATCATAGTAGGAAGAAGCATCCCTAGCAACTTGTAAATAATACCACCAATTTCGACTCATATGACGCTTGATTTGAACGTAAAGGGGGATAACCACACCATTGATTATGCGGCTAATTCTTAAATACAGGCTCCAGGGGAAGGCTAGAAAGTGACTTTGAAAAAAGTGGCCACTTCAGCTTGCCTATATTGTGGCTAACTATTTAGACTCAAGATTGCACTATGTAGCACTTGGCACAGGATACATAAACTTATACTCAACATTTGGGCACTGCACATATCGTGGCATACCAATTGTGACACTTAATTTCGAACAATAAGAGATAAGCTGATGAGCACTCATTAGATGGCACCATTGGCAATGACAATGATAATGCACCTTTTTAGATTGGAGATGGCATCTAAATCATGACTTATACTACAATAACATAGACACACTAATAGAATAAAATTCAGATAGTCTTCTTTGAGAACGGACGAGGGTTTTTTGGGGGTTTTTTGGGGGGGGGAATAAAAACCATCAAAGCAGTCAAAGATAGCGTGGGATCCAAAATGACCCAATTGGTATAGAATGTGCGAAAGGTACAGCTTAAATATCATGGTCATAACAAGGATTAAGAACATCAAAAAAGCATGGCCTCAATAAAGCATGAAAGTTATTCCAACATATAAAGAAAAAGGGGAGAAGGACAAAAAAAAATTACTACCGTGGAAGGGTCAAAATGGGATACCACATTCGGTGACGGACCAAACAGGATAGGAGTGTGATTTAATTGACGTGGAGTAATATAGTGTAAAATGTAAGTGTCTTTAAATAGGGGTAAAATGTAAGGTGATCATAAGTGAATGTGCTGTGATATCACAGCCATGTCATAGAGTTGAACTGTTCGATAAGTATATAATTCTAAGTATGGGGGAAAATGGTGGGTTTAGGCATATTTAACTAGACTTGTGGAAATTAATTCCATACTCGTCTTAAATCAAAGGACGATATGCACCGATAAGTGACATTTGAAATTATGAAAGTCAGAGAAGTGGGGAAACAGAAGAAAATGAATTTCCTACTTCACCAGTGGAGTAAATATAAAAATTAGAAAGCAGTCAAGTGAAGGTCAGGAACCTAGCCATTGAAAGGGTGAGAATGAATGAAAAGACTTGTCAAGTTGTCACACAAGCTCTTCTCGAAGGAGGAAGCTTGTAACTAAAAAATTCATTGTAATATCGATATCTTAAGGAGAGCAATGCTGCAGTGAGATTGGCAGAAAGAGATTGTAATGTCAGTGAGAGAATGAGAGTAATTAATGAGAAAACCTTAGCCTTAGATTCCACTCTTTCAAGAAGGGCTGTATAAGTTAAACCATCAAATATTTGTAATACCTACTC
>JABUQX010088605.1:25000-49478 GCA_015478945.1 Trachelipus rathkii
TTTTTGCTTATTTTCAAAGACCTAAACTGTTCTCGCCACAACCACCCACCCACCCATATATTATATATATATATATTATATATTAATATAATATATAATATATTATATATAGTATATATATAATATATATACTATATTATATATATATATATATATATATATATATATACTATATAAGCCGAATAAAGAAAAAAAAGAGAAAATTTTTAAAAATTCTTTCTAAGAATAAGGAAAACGGAAACAATGCAGAAAGATTCTCAGTAAACTTTTTAATGTTATTAATTATTGTTATTCTTTCTTAACCTTTATACCAATTCTATCTCTCTATCACTTATCTATTCGTATTCGTATTCGTATTCGTATTCATATTATATTCGCGAATATAAATATATTCATATTCGTTCCACCTCTCTATATATATATATATATAATATATATACTATATATATATATATTATAATATATTATATATATATATGATAATATAAATATAATATATAATTATATATATATATATATATAATTATATATATATACTATAATATATCATATATATATATATTTATGGTGGAACATATGAATTTTTTTATATTCGCGAATATGAATATGAATTATTTTTTTATATTCGATAATACGAATATTATGAAACCCATTTTTCTATTCTATCGTTGAACATAAATATTAGATTATTAAGTAATTATCCATATTCACCAACATCTTATTACGTTGAAAATGAAAGGTCGTCTAATACAATTATCTCGATCCCATTTTGGTATCTATCTACTCTTATTAGTTTTTACATGCGTTGGCATTCCAATATTTTGTTTTTTCTCAAAGCACATTCGAAAGTTGCTTGCAGTGCTTTTACAAGAGGCGTTGGTGATGCCTTCCGATTTCATTCGTTTTTTTGATGCTTCTTTTGAAACCGTTTGAAACTATTCAATATGGTTAATTTTAGAGGTCTGAGACGTTTTATAACTCCCCCTATTCGGAATAAATTCAGGCCTACAAGTTTGCACTTTTGCCTTTTCATGCGGATATGGCATCGAAATAATTTCCCAGATCAAACTATAATGTATTTGCCCTTATTATAATTATTCCAGTATGAATGCGCGCAACAGAATTTTACCGATAACCTTCACTATAAGTGGCAAATGACTTTTTATAGTAATAATGCATTCGTTTTATATTCGGATAAAATTGTCGAATACGGAATACGAAACGAATACGACATGATAAAACATGCGAGATATTCTCGAATACAATATTGAATTTATCGGTCAATCTCAATATAGATATATATATATATATTATATATATATTATATTATATATATATATATATTATTATATATATATCATATATATATTATATATATATATTATTATAATATATAGATATATAATATATATATTTATATATATATAAAACCAAAAACCAACTCCGCGTCCAGGTTGTGTGCCCCGATAACGAAAAGGGAAGAGTTTTCTTTTCTTTCTTCCGACCAAAGAAGCCATGGTTGGGGCAGGACCTGCTTGTATTACCCAAGACTCAACCTCGAAAAGGACAATTTTTGGCTTTAGGAACTGAGGCCACGAAAATGGACTACAGAATTCGCGACAACACTTAAAAAATTTAGATGTGCAACGTTGAACGTGGCAACATATAATGACAAGGAGAAAAAGGTGGTGAGGTTGATGGATAGGAGGAGAATTGACTTGTTGGGCATGGCGGAGATGCAAGTGAGAGGAAAGAAGGAGGGTAGAGATCTGAGAGGAGGGTATGTGTTGATGTACTGTGGAGTGGAGGAAGGCTGAAGAAAACATTGAGTGGGGTTTGTTTAAGGACCTAAGATGAGCTCATATATATTGAGAGCAGAAGGAATAAGTGAAAGACTCATGGTATGTAGCTTTAAAATCATAAGAAAAAATTATCATGTGTTCCAAGTATTTGCACCCCAACAGGGACATACGAATGAGGAGAAGGAAGAGTTTATGGAGCTGATGGAGAGATGGGTAGAGATGAGAAGGGAAGAAAATAATACATGTCTCCTGATTGGAGATTTCAATGCAAGGGTAGGGAGTTGAAAAAGCGGTTGAAGAAGGGATAGGATGTTTTGGAGAGGAGGAAAGAAATATAGAGGGATAGAGGGAGAAAGGTTATTAGATTTCTGTGTGAGGAAGGGTTTTAAAATTATGAATACTTACTTTAATCATAGAGCATCACATAGATACACCAGGTACAAGATGGAACAGTAACAAGGGAGAATTTGATCAGAAATCAGTTATAGATTATATAATAGCTTCAGATGGGAGAATGATCCTCAGTGTTAAGGTTCTGCTTTGTGATACAATGGACTCTGACCACAAACTGTTGGTAGTAGACTTTAGAATTAGAGCAGAAAAGAATAGTACAATAGATAAGAGAAAGATAGTAAAGGTTGAGTCCCTGAAAGAACAAAGTAAACAAGATGCATATGTGAATATGGTAGAAGAGAAATTAAGTCAGTTGGATAGAAAAGAGATCTTTTCAGAATTACAAGAGAAGATAATGGAGGCGGGTGGGGAGGTGATACAGATATGTGGGAGGTACAAAGAAAAGGCACAAGATGGTGGAACGAGGTAGTAGAGGAGGCGGTGAAGATAAAAACACAAATATGAGAAGATGGTTAAAGAGGAGAACGGTGAAATCAAGACAAGAGTATGTAGAGGCCCAATATAGAGCAGAAAGAATGAAAAGAAATGCAACGAAAGAGGCAGCGAGGAGAATGGCAGAGGAGCTAGCAGAAAATGCAGCAGATAGCAAGTAGAAAATATTTAGGATGGCAAAGACATACAGAACACAGAAGAAAAGACAAAGCAATATCAAGAATAAAGAAGGAGAAACCATGGTGGAAGTAAGGGAAATAAATAATAGGTGGACAGAATATTTTGAACTGTTGAATGAGGAAGGAGAGGAGGGGAGGTTGGAGCGGGGGAAGTGATGGATAGAGATGAAGAAGAGGAAGATGGAATTACCAGAGAAGAGCTCGAAGAGGCCATAAAGAAAGTGAAAAATTATAAAGCTTCTAGAAAAGGTGGAATGGTAGTTGAGTTGATTAAGGAGTGCGGGGAGGAATTGAGACAGAAGGTTCTAGAGCTTCTAAACGAGTGTTGGAGACGAAAAGAGGTCCAAGAGAACTGGGGAAAAACGATTATTATTCCAATATATAAACAGAAATGAGCCTCCGGAGAGTGTAAAAATTATAGGGGGATCTTTTTGATAAATCACATGGCGAAGTTATATGAAAGAGTGTTGGAGAGAAGATTGAGAGTGATCATAGAACCACCACTGGGAGAAGAACAATATGGATACAGGAAGGGCAGAAGTAAGACAGACCTTATGTTCGCCCTGAGACAGATTAGCAAGAATATTAATGAGTACAACAGGAGGATTTATGTAGTATTTATAGACTTAAGGAAGGTATTTGATACAATACCTGGGAATGAACTATGGAGGGTCTTGGAGGAGAGTTATGGAGTGGGGAGGGGATTGTGTGATGCACTGAGGAGTATGTATAAAGTGACAAGATGTAAAGTGAAAACAGGATATAAAAATGAAAAATAGTTTGATGTGGCGAAGGGGGTGAAACAGGGAAGCGTATTGTCACCTTTACTGTTCATAGCTTACATTGATAAAGTTATCAAAGAGGGCAGGGATGAGGTAGGGGATATGGAAGGAGATATCTTGGCACATGCAGATGATATGGCGATGTGGAGTGAAAGCAGAGAAGGAATGGAGAGAATTGAGAGATGTTTCGAAGAAAAACTTGCAGCAAAAGGACTACAAATGAACAATGAGAAGACAGAAGTAATGATGGTGAGCAGAAAAGGGGAGGAAGGTTGGAAGATAATGATGGTGAACGGAGAGAGCTTGAGGAACGTGAAAGAATTTAAATATCTGAAAAGATTGTACACAGAGGACGGATGGTGTGATGCGAAAATAGCGCATAGGATAGCGAAGCTGGGAAGAGCGGCAAGGGCTGTGTACCCTTTGATTAAAGACCAATATATGGGTGTGGAGATCAAAAGAAGTATTTATGAAGGAATGTTAGCACCTATATTGTTATCAGAGCTGGGCGCGCCTATAATTTTTTGGAGTGCGCCTGCGCCTATGCGCCTATGCCGCCGGACCTAGTGCGCGTAGCGCCTATGCGCCTATATTTTTGTTACATCAGCGCCTATTCGCCTTTGCGCCTATGCGCCTTTGCGCCTGCGACTTTTCGCCGGCCGGTGGCTGTTTGATAAATTTATTTGCAAAGTAAACTTTAGTGCGATAATAAAAGCATGCTTTTATAAGGAAGAAAAACAATTATTAATTTTTTTATAAAAGCGGAGCCGTAAAAATAACATCAGTTCTAACAACGTTGTCAACGTCTTCTCTCCCTCCTCAAGTGTCCATTGTACCGGTCACAATGGTCCTTCCCCGGCAGAGAGTCTACGACGGAAGCCCTGAAGAGAGTTGAAAATGTCGTCAGAGCACATAGTTGCAATTGTATATATGAATGATAAAGATGACTCAATCCGGATGAGTCATTATAATAATATAAAGTAGAATAATAATAGTTATTATATATATACTTATATATAAGATATATAATATGATAATATAATATAATATATATTAAATATATAATATTATATATGATAATAATTGAGAATATAGAATAGAGTATAGAATAAATATGTATAATATATATATATAATAAAGATAAAATAGAGTATAATATATAAATAGTTGTATACAACTGGTTTTTAAGATGAGGTACAAGTTCTGCCACAGCTTCTAAGTTAACGTTGTAGGGTAAAAAAAAATGCTCTTGGACTGGTATACATACGGAGCCGGGCATAGGCGCAGAGAAAATTGAAAGCATAGATGGCAAAGCCTTTGGCTTAAGTCCGCGGCGTAATTCTTTTAGAAAATTGTGTTGGCCCGCAACTGATGCGCCTTTGAACGCTTGACAAAGTTGATTGAGTGTGCGCCATAGGTCGCAATGTCGAATGAGCGCGAATCGCCGATGGCTGCTGTGTATTGGTTAGTACGGGCCTGAACAAAAACAAGGAGCACTATCCAAGAGACCACTCGAACCCAGACTGATACAAGGCAACGCCCGACCGATGCCCACAGCACTCTTGAGAGGACATCCACCACTTGGAAAAAAACGCCACTCACCAACTCACTAGGATCCACCGACATGAAAGAGGTGCAAGAAGAGAGTAACGTTATGGGAGTAAGTGACGACCTTTGTAGTGAAAGAGAATGGAAGACGTAGCAAGAATCAGGATGGGTGAGAGTGACACTTTAGAAAGGATGGGCAGGAATGGAGCAGATTGCGAGGAGAAAAGAAAAGATGGAGGTGACTGCACGGACGACAGAAGGACCAGTAGAGACAAGAAAAAGAGGATGGAGGTAGAGTCAGTTGAAAGGATAATCATTAAATAGTAGTGAAGTGTGAGTCTGCCACCTGATGAAAGAAAATACAGGAGAGAAAGAGCAATATAGTGGCTGGAATACCGCCCACTCCAGAGCCGAGTGGGACCCAACGCCATCTGAGTCCGCCTGAAACAGGCTCCGCCTGTTTCCACAAAAGCCACAAGATTTTACCTTGGGAGGTACAATTTAAAGTAGGTACAATGATATTATAATAATTATTATATTAATAATAATTATATAATAATTATATATATATAAATTTAATATATTAATAGTAATAATATATATATATATATATTAATATAATAATATATATTAATTAAGATATATAATATAATATAATATTATATAATAAAATTAATATATATTAAAATTAATTTTATAAGTAATTAATATATTAATATATAATATATATATGTATAAACTATTATATATATATATTATATTTAATTTAATATTTTTATTTATTATATTTAATCATAATATAAATAATTTATTATTATAATTGTCTTTTTAAGCGGTCGCCATAAAAAGGATGATAGATTAATAGATAAAAAAGAACACCCACACTAAACCATCCGTCAAGTACAACCTCCGTTACAACGCTAAATAAGGCACGTTATTAGATAGTATAGTTATATAGGTGGTAATGATAAATAAAATTTACATCTTGTTACTAGTGATATCTGTTTACAATCGTAAGTAAATAGTTATCAGAACAGTGAACACAGATGCTGACACGATCACAACAAAGCATTACAGACTAATGAATCAAAGACATTGAAAAGAAAGAAGAGTACAAGTCTATTTTAGTCTAAATTGAACTATTATGAATGTAGGTAGATGGTACAAGACTTTAATATTGATGTACCTTGAATTCATTATTAAGTATATAAGTATATTAATATACGTCTTTTTTTGAGGTTATATAAAATGTTAATATAGTTGATAGTTGATCATTAATTCACTAATTCCCTCATCAATGTCCAAATATTGATTTTAAGTACTTACATATACGTAAACTAACATCACACACACCAATCGACACACCACATCAACACACGCTAAATACACACACCAATCACACTACAAACTAACACACACAATCAACACTACACACCACACACACACACACACACAACACACACACATCACACATCACAACACATATTAATATATATATATATATATATATTTATATAATATTATTAATATAATATAATATATTAAATATTAATATAAAATAATATATTAATATATTATATTTATGATAAAGAATACTGTACTCATCTTTTTCTAAACCTCACAGCAATGTAATAAGTATTGATAAAAAAATACCTCCTATTGAGTGATAAACTTGTGAAGCCATCAGAGAGAAAGTGAGCTAACATTAAAATAGAATTTCAGCGTTATTTTGAAAGAATATTTGTAAGACACATCAGAATCTGAGCTGACGGTATTAGATAAATAAACTTTAATTACTGCCTGTATAATTTTATTACCTTATAATTAAAAAGAAAAGATACAAAATTCCATATATTAATACAGATTCCAAACATTCCATACCTTCCCCCGACCCCACAAGACTCTCATTCCATAATCGCCACCACCTCTCCCCAATTATCCAAGTCCCGGTAAAATACCTGTATATGTTATTGGATGATTTAATAATTATCATAGAGCTATTTTAGAGGAAGATGATACTAAAAAGGTTTAAAAATGTCACCAAAGACTTATTTAAAGAATGAGAATACTCACTGCGGTCTTCCTCAATTAATCATGAAGTTGTAAATTGTATACCTCACCAGACTCTTTTAAAATTCAGACAATTCGAAATGCAATTTGATAGAATAATAAATTTATTAAATTATATCAAAAAAATGTGACGTACATTTTTCATTAATATTAGCTATGACAAAAAGTTGTTTCTATTATAAAGGTTCACATTATTAAAGTATACGGGCAGCAAGAATGACATAAAACCCCGCCCCAACACAGACCACTTCACTCTCCCCCCTACCACGCCGGAGTAGCTAAAGAAGAGATTAAAATAATAGTTATACGAGATATTTGCTAATAATAGCGTGCCAGCGGCATATATATAGAATGAATCGGTTTTATATTTTGATATAATAAGAATTAAGATAGATAGATAAACTCTGACTATAAATTTAGCAGCTTATAGAATAATGATATAAAAATCTGAAGTGGTGACAGTCAAAAAAGTTAATACCTTTAAAATATCTATATATACAATGGATAAATATGTCCATTACTATTATTTCTGGTTTTCCTTTAAAATTTGTTTTAAATCAATTTCGCTTTTTATGTAGGGTATCTGTGTTGTAACTTAAGTAAATACTTTTTAAACAAAATCATTCATAAAACACAACCCCTTCAACATTTAATTAACATGAGTTAGAAACATACTGAAATAAATGGCACAAATAATACCGATGGTAAAGTTGTGTGAGTTCGAAAATCGAAGTAATTACACCCAAAAGCACAAAAACCTATAAGTGAACATGCCAAGACTAGAGGAAGAAGAAAATAGAATAATGACAAACAATTTAGAGAAATGATTAAGACAAGAGAGATAATATTTGTTGAAAAGGAAATGATAATGTAAGCGAACATAAATGATGAATTTGAGCTGAATCGGGTGATTAAAAAACTATATCGCCAAACACGGGCCGAAGAGTTGTTCGACTACCGAATGGCGTGCAATATTAAGCCACAAATATCACTTATTGTATACAGGAATCAGACTACTCTTCATAAGACCTCTCGGCAACCTACGAGGAAAAACTATACTAGGTCGCACATCCATGTTACGTAATATATTGCAAATGTTAAAATATATATAGAAAAGGGGCAATGATTAACATATGCAACAATTTGCGGAGGGGCCCCGAGAGTTAATTAAATGGTACAATACGGAGGTAAAATTGGCGTATGATAGTAAGGATCGTGCGCCTTGTGCAAAAATAATTGGTCAAACCTACCCAGATCACCCTGGTCAGCGTAAACGCCGTTGGTGTCAATGCCCTATGGGCGGCATGGTTGAAAGAAAAGATTAAAAGATTGTAATAAAAGGAATAAAAGATGTATAACATTGTTACTAAAGGAAAGGATCTTACGAAATGTAACACTTTTATATGGAATGAGGATTTAATTAATAAGAATAAGCAGAACAAGGAAAGATGTAATTTATAGGGAAGAAGGTTGGGAGAGAAAGATTGGGACATCACTTAGCATTACGCGAGAAGAGAGTAACATGAATGAAAAAAATAAAAAAGACAGGGCAAGTTATAGTGAGCGGGTAGTTTCTTGTTCGGTTCGAGATTCCCCACACCGCAGAAATTATTCTTACAACTTAACCTAGTGGTGTGTACGATGCAGGTGTTGTGGTTGCGCAGTACCGAATACATGCGCCAGCGAAGACTGTGTTACCATCTGCCGAGTTGTATACTTTTTGGGGCGAGTTAAGAAAGAAAGGAGAAGAGGCTAGTATGCAAGCCCAGAAATGGGATAAAATGGAGTCTTCCATTGAGATCAAATCTAAGGCCAAATTAGAATCTTGAATTAAGACAAAATATTCTATTGAGAGTTATTAAAAGTTAAAATATAAATTACTTACTAAGACTTGCTCTCTACTTCTCTCTATAACTAACTTATTCTATTTTGCCCGTAACATACCTTAGGTAGTTAAAACAAGGATAAAACTGAAAGATGGATATATCTTCTGGTACATTCCGCTCACTCTCAAAACATGGCGCCGGAAACATTGCAGATTCATTTGTTTCATTCTAATTAGTCTCATACAAATACTTGGTTTTAGAAAAGAGATAATAATTCCATATTTCGAGCTTTAAGTAAGGTATTAAACTAATTATTTATAACATGATCTGCCCACTGTTTTATAAACTAATAAGATAAGAAAATGTTAAAATTTAATGTTTTATTCCACTTAATAAGTATAAAATAGTAAATTATATAATAATGATTATAATATATATATAATAGTTAAAATAATAAAATAGTCAATGTAGGGAAGGTGATGTTGAAGCTTACGTTTACTAACATAAAATAAATAATAATTATTTATATTACAATAGCTAGGCTAGTATAGTATGACCTAGTAGAATACGTTATTTGTCACCATCGAGACAAAATATTAGTATAGGCCAATGTATGGCAATTTAAATACGATGAGCAAGAAATATTTTTTTTATATTTATTCATATTAACATATATATAAATTAATTAATGATATAGTAGATATAATGAAATAATAAGCGGTTAATAAGTAATATAATAATAAGGAAAGTATAAATATTTTATGTAGCTATATATATATTATTAACGATGCTAAGAGTATATATATAATTATATATAATAGTAATTGCATGGTAAGTTGTTATTTAGTGAAAAGCTATACGTATATATAAATATGATAAGATGAGTGTTATAGAGAATAATAGAATCAATTAAAATATAAATATACAGCAATATATTATCATATCAAATAGCCGTATATTATCCTCATAATACAGCCTTTCCTCCCCAGTTATTATTTACGCGAATATATACGTTACTATGATAATATCACTATATACGTAAATATATCAGAAATATGATATTAGAACATCATTAGTAGGGTATATATATGAGTATAGTATATGAGCTGTCAGTGAGTAGGCTCATAGATATTAAAATCAATGAGAAATACAGTAGGGCCAAGTATAGCTAGGGTCGAACTAGGTAGGAAGGAAGTAATATAGGCTAGAGATTACAGTACGGAATGTAAATGAAATAATATATATATATATATAAGATTATATATAATAATAGTTAGATATGAATATTTATATTTAGATATATATAATTATATACATTTTTAAGCTGTAATTATATATAACTAGAAAATGTAGAAAAACATATTTAACTCTTACATATTACATAAATATTGGTATATGATATTATCTTTCTTTTTTTATATATACTTACTAATAGCACCTTTGGAATAAGATAATATAGATGAGATGAGAAGATATAAAGTATAAATTAATGGAGTGGTATGGGGGTTATGTGTGATATATAGTAGGTGAGTGAGTGTAATATATATATATATATATATATATATATATATATAGGTATAGTTAGGATTTTTTTTGCTTTTTCTTTGAACAGAAATTTAGGATATAAAATTTGACAAAATAGAAGTATAATAATGGCATTTGATGAGGAAAGTGTAGTACGAGAAAGAATAGTAGATAGTAAGGTAGTCTCTCACGGAATAAAAAAACCGCTGATATGTCACTATATATAATATATTCTACGATATATAATAAATGAGCTAACTAATGGTGATAAATATAATATTATATTTATTAACATAATATTTAAATACATTAGGTTTATTATATTATTATATATTCTATTTTATATACTATATATACTCGGGGTTCGGGGCTCGGGTCGAACGGTAACTTTCCCGTTATGAACTGGTACCCGCCCATAACCTCATAATAGAGTATAGGTATTATATATTTACTTATACTATTATATATATATTATATATAATATATTATAAGATATATATATATTTATAATATATATATATATATATATATATATATTAATAATAAAATATATAATAGTATATAATAATATATATATATATATATATATAGATATTAAATAAATATTATAGTTAAATAATAATAATATATTAATAATATAATTAATATAATATGATATATATTAAATATATAATATAATATAATGAATATAATAAATATATAAAAAAATAAAAAAATATATTTATATATATAGTATAATAAATATATATTATATATATAAATTGATAGATATATATATAATATAAATATAATAATATAAATATATATTATATATATAATATATATATTATATTATAAGATATATTATAATATATAAATAAATTAAATAAATATAATAAATAAATAATGATATATATAAAAATATATTATATTATTATATATATAATATATAAATATATATATATATATTATATATATATATATAATAATATATATATAGTATAGATATATATAATATATATATATATTATATAGAATTATTATAATATATATAATAAATAAATAAAAATATAATTTATATATAATATATATATAATTTAGAGATAATTTATAGATAATTTATAGTTAATTTATATATAAATTATATATAATATAGATATAATAATATATATTAATAAGATATTAATAAATATATATATATATATATAAATAATAGATAATATAGAGATAATTTAGAGATATTTAGATGATATATTTAGAGATAATTAGGAGAAACCTAAATTAACCTTAAAACGCAATGGTTTTGCCATTATTTAATGTAATATAAGAAGACTGTCTTTAACTGATTGTGGAAGGCGTTAGTCATTATTCGGATCCGTGTTGAATCTATCTCATGTTCCGATCAGCAAGTTCGAGTGGGAATGGACGTTAAAAAAATTAAATTTTTATTAAGTTAAAATCAAAGAAAAGTGGAAAATTTAAGTTAATGAATTACTTAAAAAAATTGAATATTGAAATAATTATGTATTTTTGTGTTTAAGGTTTTATTGAAATGAATGGATGTGGTGATCAAATTAATTGTTATAAGTGTGTGGAATACACCTAACACCTTTTTTTAAAAAAAATCTTAACACAAAACTATACATAAATTATTTCTTTCTAAATATATGATAGGATAATATAATATAAGATAAATTTTTAATTTTTATCATGTAATTTTAATTGATCAATTAATTAATATAAATAAAACACTTACAATAGAAATAAATTTTTTAGGTACTTACCTAACTCAACTGTACGGTATCGGACAGAAGGAGATTCCAGCACGGTAATTGTGATAAAATGGCAAATCAACACTCCGAAAATACAGAGACTGTTTCTTTAGAGCATACCATATAATAATTGTAATAGTATTATCATTGTTATAGAGTAAATGTTTTTAAGAATTACTTTTCAGGCCTTTCACTATTTATTCTACTAATATGCTGTATTCATTGGAACAATGGGTTTACTTCTTTAAGTTCATCAATGGGATACCTAAATTTTCCTACTAGGTATTGATAATAGATATATATATATTTACATGAATAAGATATATAGATATATAATATATATATTAAATTAATTAATAGATATTATATATATATATAATATTATATAATATATAATTAGAATATATATTTAATATATTATAAATATATAGATTAAGAATACTTTACAACTATATATATATATATAATGTGCTTAAATATATATATATTCTACAAAAATTAAAATTATAATAACATTTAAATAGAAATAAAATAGAAGGTATAAATCAAATTTAATAAATTAATAAATTAAAATAAAATAATTATAACTTTAAAAACGTAATAAATAAATTATTAAAATTAATAATATTAAAATATATAATCTATATTGATATCATATTTTTTCTTTCAAGATAAATAGCTAATATATAGTATACAATTTCTTTATGAATGGATATTTTTATATATCTATTATATTAATATTATAATATTAATATATATTATTATTATAATTATCTCTTATAAAATTAATGTTAATATACAATTGTATTTTAAATTAGAATGGAATTTGAGTGGATTTTGTGTATCCTAAATTTAAGTTATAATAAATATATATTAATTATATTAAAGGGTTAAAATAGGTTTGCCTAAAAAAATAATTTCTGTGACTAATATATCGTAGTGCACTGAGGTCACTGAGCAAACGCTGGAAAGGCGAAGTAGAGTATGTATTATTAATTGTTAAGTGAGTTATGTAAATAAATTTAATACTTCGTCAAGAGGTTATAGCCTATAGGAATGATATATATAACGTAGAAACAGATCATATTTTATGAAATCATAGATATAAAGGAAAATATATTATGTATAATTAAAGTAAAAAAAGGATAATAATACTATGTGAGTGTTATTGAGATAATGTAGTGAATATAGGAATTATACGCATGGCCCCTATATATGATAAAATAAGTAATGTAGATAGTAATTAAATATAATAAAGATAATAATATATAGTATATAATATATATAATAATATATTATATATTAAATATTATATATTAATAGCATATATATATATTAATATAATAATATATATTAATAATTAATTTATATATATAATTATATTAGTATATTATAATAGTTATATATTATATATATATATATAATTATATTATATAATAAATAAATTTAATATATATTATATTAATTATATTAAGTATATATATATAATATATATATGATATTATTATTATAGTAATATTTATATAATATATAATATATATTAATTAAATATAATATTTAAATTTTAGTTATTATAATAATATTATTAAAATTGATATAATCACTAATTTAGTACCCCTTACCCTAGGGAAAATATATTCTCAAATTCGAATATTTTTTGATGGTGGAGTATATATTATATATTAATATAATAATATATATATATATATATATTATAAGTATTATAATATAATTATTATATATATTATAATATATATATATTATAAATATATTATATATATATTATATATATATTATTATAATATAAATTATATAATTATATATAGATATAATATTAATTATAATTATATATAGATATAGATATTATATTAATTAATAATTATAATTAATATTATTATAATAATAATATATAGTTATATATATAATTTAAATATAATATTATATATATATATATTTATATTATTATAATTGTATTAATATATTAAATATAATAAATTTAATTATATATATATTATATATAATAATTAAATCACCATATATAATTATAGTTATACTACGTAATAAAAATATATTTATATATAATAAATAAATTATATATTTTACTATATATATTATAAGCAAATATTTATATATTATAGTATAATATATAAATCATAAATAGTATCATAAATACAGGTATCCTGATATTGTAGCTAATTTGAGGTATTATATATAAATAATTATATATAGGTAATATAAATAATAATAATAACATAACTTATTGTAGGCTATTTATAGGTATATAGTAGTCTCTAGTTATATTACTTAAATTGGTTAATATAATTTATGACATCACGGTGAGATAATATCGGGACTTAAATTGCGGATGATATATTAAAGGCTCCGCTATATAACTGGACAAATTTTATTTCTCTTATAAATTATTAAATAAATGTTCATTATTTTTTATTTATATTTAAATTAAATATTATCTTGTCAAAAAGACCTCAGTTGTTCACACAATTATCCTTTCTGAAACCAGATATGGTTTATAGTATGATATTTAGTATCCTCACCTCACAATAAACTTTATGGATACCTATATGAATAATATTATTATAACGGCGTTGAAAAGATCCTTGTTATCCATACTTATTTCTTATGAGCTCGCTGTGACAATGCGGAGGTGCCCAATAACAATACACTCAATATAAGAGTTTTTCGGAAGTTGTTATATTCATACATGGACAATTTCCTTTCTTGACAATGTAAACTACACCATGTAGTATCATGAACTTTTTAATAAAATTCCATTAAACTATTAATCATACAAGGTCTTGTCATCTCCATATCAACAAGGTAAGGTATAACGACTTCTCATATAAATGCAAAATCGGGCCAGAGAATATTACCGGCACAAAAGACAGGAAATATCATCATGTCCCAGATATCTTGAACAAAAATCATATAACCAGGTTGTATTGCTTACGCACTCATTATCGCTCATTACTAGATGTATTATGACATTTTATCAAACCCTAAATTAAAATTCTATAATGATTAAAAACGACATTTTACCTTAAATTATAATCCTGAAAAAACACATAATATTACCAAACTGATAAACTCTGAACTATTTTTTATCACTCTGTCATTCGCCTCGAGTTTGGTCATTGCTATTTAGAACCTGCTTTGATATTTTAAACTTACATGTAGCGTCTACCAATAGTAAACAAGACCACAGGGTAACTCGCACCTCTCGAGCGTTACGGATTTATGAATTTCAAACACGTGGGCAATAAGTTTGCGTGTTTAACAATCAGGTACAAGGATTCTCTTACTCATGCTCCGTCAATGGTTTCCGGTGCACGTCATTACGTCTTGTGTGAACAGACCGAGGGTGCGTCCCACAATGTAAGAGAACAGGTTATTTGCTTGTCCCTATGTTTATTGAATAGGACTGTCACGTACACTATGATCAGAAGAGAAAGCGATATAGCAGTTTCTGCGATTTAACTTCGTAGATGCTGAGCTCCTGGACGCTGAAGTGCCAATATACAGTCGTACAAATTTGTCCACATACATAATCTTTCGCGTTGGATAGCCTCTCAAGCTTTTATATACCAATGTGGCCTCCCAAATCCCAGATCAGCTATCGCCAATCTGGACTTTTTACTCTTATGCCGCTATTCATATTACTGGTCAGCGAGCTCGCTTCGCAATCCTTGTATATGCTTTTAATCTCAAAACACAATAAAAACTCTCTTGTGAAAAATATTGACGTCGAGTCACTCTCTGTTACATACTTTTCTTTTCGTTTGGATCATCTAGTAATCACATATCTCCCATCAATAACCCAATAGTGAGTATATAGTCACATAATCATAACAATTATGAAAAATTATGAAAGATACAAATAAAGATTATAGAGTGTATATATTTAATACACTAATTAGTTTTATTTATGTAATATATAAATTTGTAGTCTATCTATAAAGAGTATATTGAGCTCATTATAAATGAGATTCATAAGATAAGTCATCAATAATAACAGATACTCACCTATATTCTATACCAATATTCACAGTGACATAATGGAAGGTATTTTAAGCAGGTAGGTATAATGATGTTGTCTATTTACATATGTGTATGTGTGAATCTCTCATGGTGATACTTTTTGATAAATGTGACAGGTATAATTTAACCAAGAAATTTTGATGTTATTTTATTCATATATTTAAAGTATTTTATTCAGTCTATTCATTTATTTTATTCATTTATTACAGTATTTGAAAAAACATATCGATATGATGTTGTAGTAAAAATCACATGTGGAGAAAGACAGTATATAGTATATGATAATACTCACTAAGCTCATTATTTAGTTTATATATATTTGGTATTCACTCACGGCGGGTTTTGATAATATAGTAGTCTTGTTAGCAAACTAATATCTCCAAGGAATAAATTTTATACTTATTATGGACTAATTGTAATTTTACGACATAAGTATAATCATACTGCATTAAAAATAATCTCAAACTAATACTTTTTTAAGCAGGCCTTGTTTAAGTTTTGTTTCTTTTCTAGCTTAGTTGTGTGGTTTATGGGTCATGGAAATTTAGATGGCTTAAAACTTGCTGACACAATGATAGATAGAAAAAAACAGTTCATCCATCCCCTCTCCGATATTAACTGGCTAAATAAAAAGCCAAAATTATTCTTCATTCAAGCTTGTTCAACAGAACGAGAAAACTCATCCCTATATGAAGGTAAGTCTCTATATTCTATATTGACATGCAGCTATCATTGAATATTAAATTAAGATAAAAAGGACATTTACCTTAAGTTGTTTCTCACTCGTAATATAAACTACCGTACAGTGACGGCTCGTGGTTCTTGTGCAAGGGGGTGCTACTTTACATATATATATACCGTATATATATATATATATATATTTATTAGTGCTCTTTATATATATATATATATATACTATATATATATGTATATATATATATATATATATATATATTAATATAATAATATATATATATATAATATAATAATATATATATATATTAAATAACAATATCATATATATATATAAAAAGAATAATTTATATATATATATATATATATATATATAATATATATATATATGTATATATATATATATATATATATATATATATATATATATATATATGAGCCAATACTCTAAGAAGGGCCACACAATCAAGCTGTCTCAAGGCTTCCAGTAGCTACGGGGGAAGGAATACATTATTTGAAATCCTGGTAAAATTTTTGATAAAAGGAAGAAAATGTAAAAAAAAAAAAAAATCATGTCTCAAAAACTACAATAGCTACATGGAAAAGGAATACATTTTTGCAATGAAACCTTTGTTGAATTTTAGTTAGGAAATGTAAAAAAAAATATAATTAAAAATTGGCTATTTTTTTTAGGGGGGAGCTCGAGCAGGCAAGAACATAGTATATATATATATATATATATATATATATATATATATATATATATATATATATATACTAACTATATCTATATATATATATATATATATATATATATATATATATATATATATATGCATAACCTTATAACTATATACTCTTATTTGTAAAGGTATTACGGCAATGTAGGGGCTCGAGCCGACGAGAACACGTGGGGACGTTTCCATACCCCGTAGGAAGGAGGCGGAGGAACCCCCGCGACACCCCAAATACCAAATATATAAAATTTAGACCCTAGACCAGGTAAAAAAAAAAAAAAAAAAAAAAAAAAAAAAAAAAAAAAAAAAAAAATTCATTTTCGACCCTAGAACATCTATTTATGTATCACCAGATGCTACCTGTGAAAATTTTTTTTTGATCCGAGCCTCCTTTTTGTGTGTGTGTTTAATATCTTTGTCCATATATATATATATATATATATATATATATATATATATATATATATACTTCTTTATCTTATATATATATATATATATATATATATATAACTATAATATATATATAATATATATATATATATATATATATATATATATATATATATATATATATTCTTTATATACTATATATATATATATATATATATATATATATGGAGTCAGTCTGTATTAGCCGTCATATATCTTAAAAACCTATTAATGCTACGGTAAAACGGAATACATTGCTGGAATGCTGGTCCAATGCTAGTCAGAAAATGTAAAAAAAAAAAAAAAAAAAAAAAAAAAAAAAATAATAAGTATATCCTCAAAAACTACAATAGCTGGCAGGGGAATACATTTTGGAATCTCGTAAAAATTTTGGATAGGAAAATGTAAAAAAATAAAAAAAAATAAAAAAAAATTATTGTTAATAATTATAGTAATATGATTAGAG
Source organism: Trachelipus rathkii (assembly GCA_015478945.1). Lineage (NCBI taxonomy): Eukaryota > Metazoa > Arthropoda > Malacostraca > Isopoda > Trachelipodidae > Trachelipus > Trachelipus rathkii. Next base: position 43,710 of record JABUQX010088605.1, read on the forward strand.
GCTATTTAGAGACCTTTTATTGGTTTCTCGTTAAAATAAAGACTTTCTATTAAATTTTTTTTTTTTTTTTTTTAAAAAAAATACCCAAGGGTATACCGCCCCGATGGCAGAAGTCGGGGTCTCTCGGCCTTCAGGGGAACTACAGGGTAGGTTCCCCCCTCCGGGGAGGGTCTCCGGAACCCCGCTCTTTGGTATTTGGGTGTCGCGGGGGTTCCTCCCGCCCCTCCCCTACGGGAGTATGGAAAACATCCCCCTATGTTCCGTCGGCTCGAAAACCCCTAAAAAGCCGTATAAAGCAAAAATTTTTTTTTTTTTTTTTTACTTTTTCTCTGAGATACTTGAGGTGCAAATCTGAACACTACTTTGCCATATTGTTTCGACACAGATGCAATTATTTTATTTTTCTACTATTTTTTTTGCATTTCTTTGCCGTATTCCCTGCGCATTAGCCAATATACATTAGTTTACTATGCCCAGCATGATAGTTTTAGACCATATGACGGCCCAATCCAGACTGACCTGTAACTATGTAACTTCCTTAGCCATATGATTAAATTTTAAATATATATATGCAAAACCTTGCATTTGAAATCTACTTTATTATTTTGGTTCTCTATATATATATATATATATATATATATATATATATATATATATATATATATATATATAACTATATATTCACCCGTAGTTGGAGAATATTGATTGATAGGAAGGTGGCTGGTGCAATTAAATCCTTATTGAATACAAAATGATTAAGTCTTGAGTGGGCTAGGATTTTGCATGAGGGTATATATTGTTACCGATGTTAATGTAAAGTAGTGAATATGTGGTGTGGAATAAAAGGTATTGATCTAAGGTACAATCTGTTCAAATTGAAAATACTGATCTGCAACATTTTAGAAGTCTAGGGTTTATCAACGGTTATGATATGTTTTCGGCATGCGGAATTTAAAAATGTACCTAATTTTCCTCTATCAGGTCAAGCTTTTGTGCTATTTAAATTTTTAGAGGAAATAACTACGAAAGGAATTGATTTACAATTCAAAACATTTTTATTACCAAATATTAGCTTTACCTTATCCGAAAATGTACAAAATACATATAAAAATATGTGGACAATCACAATCAATGTAAAAGTAAAGAATAAGAAGACAAAGGGGAACAGTTATTGCGGAATAAATGGCTTTCGCAAGGATTTTCGTATATGTTTCGCTTGTGGAATGTCCTCTTGAGGCCCTAGCAGTAGTCCGCAATCATACTGACATCCCATCTGCCTTCGTTCCTCTCTTTCATTACACCAGTATCCTGATGGGACCGTTCTTCTTGCTCTTTACCAAAGTCACCACAGTTTTCTGGAAAGTACTGTAAATGAGAGTGGAGAAAATACAACTTTATGGACATGCGTGCACCAATAGCCTGCAAGCTCTGCAAGAGCTCTTATACAATATGTTAATACTCTGGACTTCGGTGATTTCCCAGAAAGTTGTTCACAAATGATGTGAATGAGAGCCAGGCAGCTCTATCATTTCCTTCCATACTTTCGATGAATGTTGGATCTTCCATAAGTTTCCTGATCTGAGGCCCATCAAAAACACCTGCTTTCAATTTTGCCTCGCTTACGCGAGGAATTTTTTTCCTCAGGAAAGCGAAAGCTGTACCCTCTACATTCAGTATTTTGACAAAGTTTTTATAATCCAAGCCTGAAATGCAGCAGTAGAAATAGAACCTTCCGCCTATCCACTAGAGCGTGGGACACAACGTTGTAGGAACCTGGTTCCAAACATAACCTTACTGGCCAGTCTCGTTGTATATAGTGCTGCTTGTCTGCTCGGCTATCCCACATATATAGGAAGCATGGATATTTGGTGTAGCCACCTTGAAGACCCAGCACCATAGATAGATACAAACTGTAAATAGAAAAGAAAACATGCATATCTTGACATCAAAATACCTTTAAATCTCTACAAATCAGCCAATTATGTTCTTTATATTTCAAACAGATAACAGACTCTCCATGTTACTGAGGTTCTCTGTCATTTGTACCGAGGAACCCACTAGAATTGATGCGACGTTGTTACCATTGAACAGTGTACTGCTTTCAAGCTTCTATTTGAGCTATCAATAAACAGCCGCCAATCTGTTGGGTCATACACGAAACCCATAGCTTCAATGAGGCCGCTGATGTTCTTACAGTAAACCAGAGAAACCTCCTTGTCTGAACTGAAATATTGGCGCATTTCTTCGTCACTTTTGCGGTACCGTGAAAATGTAGTTCCAGGAGCTAATAAATTTTCTTCATGAAGTCGTAACCCGAGCAACTACGGTGAATCTTTGGACAAACACAAATCTCTTGTTAAATCGTTTAACTCCGCTTGACTTAAGGGTTTAGGTTGATTTGTCTCACCCATAGGTTGATATGTATCGATGTAATCCACAGGTTGATCTTCCATGTATTCATCGGCATCAGACGATGAATCTGTTCCCAAATTTTGGGGCAGAGATGTAATTTTAATTCCTGATTCATGAGCTACCGGTTTAATAGCAGAAGGCACATTCGAATACTTTAGGTGTTTCTTATTTTTCGATTTATGCCTTCAATTAACGGGAAAGACATAGAATTACAATCAATATGTGTGCCAATAAAAATAAAAACAGTTTTATGAATAAACATTCCATATAGCAAATAAGGTACTGCGTACATTTACAGAATTACATAACCATTTCAAGATGTTCAGAGATGAAAGTAGTGGAATAACCATATACAAGTGCACTAAGAAAAAAAATATATATATATATATATATATATATATATATATATATATATATATATATATATATATATATATATATATATATATATAACTCTTATATATATATATATATATATGTAATATATAATAATATATATATATTATAACTCTTCATCTTTAACAACCAATAATATATATAATATAATATATATATATATATATATATATATGCTTATGTAACTATATATATATCTTTCTAATATATATATATATATATATATATATATAATATAATAACCCAACTATATATATATATATATATATACAGGCATATATATATATATATAACCTTAATATAATATGCTGTATATATATATATATATATATAACAATAACAACAATAATTCAACAATATATTTCTATGTATATATATATATAAGTAATATACTGTATATAATAATATATATATATATATATATCACTGTTATATTAAGAAGAATAGATCGGAAAGCTGAAGTCAGGAAGCAATTCTAGAATGAGGGAGTAGATTTGAAATGATTGGAAGGATGGATAGATGAATTATTAGCATACAAATAAAAGACCCAGAATCACGAAAGCTAAGATCATTGACAAAAAGTAATAATAAAGTAGGAGATAGAACAGAACTTTGAGGAAAACCACAATTGACAGAAAATGAGAAAAAGGTCGCTTCATCAACAAGTGCCAATATGGAAAGATTTGAAAGAAAGCTAGATATGAGTAAGCAAAGAGAAGGAGGAAATTCAAAAGAAGGGAGCTTGGAGAATAATAACGCAAGCCATACCTGATCAAAGGTTTTCGAAATGTCAATCTCCCCATAATCTCAAAGGGCAGACCATAAATCAGTGAGATAGGATAGTATGTCACCAGTCGACCTCTAACATTGGAAGCCATACTGGTGACCTGAAAAAAGAGAATGAGATTCTAGATGATCCAGGAAATGAGGGTTGAGGAGTTTCAATGATTTTAGACAGAATACAAGTAAGAGCTATAGGACGATAGTTGGAAGGCTCAGAGCGGCTACCTTTCTTCGGGATCGGTTGGACATATGCGAGCTTCCAATACTGAGGAAAAGTATTTGTTTTAAGAAACAGAGTAGAGTTGAACGAGTTACAGGTGCCAGCTCAAAAACACACTCCCTCAAAACACAGGGAGAAATGCCATCCGGGCCGCTAGCCTTTTTAACGTTAATAGATTTCAGGGTCCCACACACCTGATCATGTGTAATCAAAGGCAGAGACATGGGACACTTGTGAGCAGAAGGAGTAGAAGGGATTCCAAAATCGTCTATGGTGCAATTAGATGGGAAAAAGGAGGCCAAAGGGATTTGCCTTTTCAGATGGAGTTAGCTATAGATCTATCAGAGCGAATAAGAGGAGAAAAGGCAGATTTATAGAAGTTATTAGAGATGTTTTTGGCAAGAGGCAAAAAATTTTTGTCAGTGGGAAAACGAAGAGGGTCAGCGCACTTCTTTTTTTGTGAAAGTACTCTTAGTCTGAAGGATAATATCCCTGCAACGATTTTGAGTTGAACGAAAATTAGCAAGAGTTATGGGAGAACGAGTTTTTCCCTTCCCGATAGGCATTGTATCTATCCTAAAGGGCACGAGAATAGGTACCATGGAATCACGGATTTAGAAAAAGATTTAGTTGAAGATGGTATAGACCTGCTCATCCCACCGGAGAATACGGTCCCTACCTTTACGGCAGACACCAAAGCATCCCCAGTGTCAATGCAGGATTCATTCCAAGAATATTAATTAACGTACAAGAGAAGCAATATCCCCTAATCAGACCGATTAAAGTGGCAGAAAGTACGTTTGGGACATGGCGGAGCTGCTGGAGAGAAAATATTATAATTAAAGAGCTTCAAGATTATGGTCATAGTTACCGAAGGGTGGTAAAACTGTATATTTATAACATATTATGTTCATTTATAACATATTCACTCGGTATCCTCAATAACCAAAATCAACCTACTTGACGACCTTTACATAACCAGAAACACGCATCCCCTTCTGCCCCCTTCAAATTCAAGTCACCACAACCTGGCAAACATTTTATGTTGCTCTCTCCTCGGATCATATTCAAATACTAATCATAGGAGGTTACTCAAATAAAAGATTTAACTACGATATAAATGGGGATTGGCTTGAGTCTGTGGACCAAGAAAAACAGTAATCTGAAAGTGGTTAATCTGTATTTGAAACAAGGAATAAAGCTAATAAGATACTAGGTACAATAAATCTCAATTTACAAGAGCAAGAAAGTTATAATTAAACTATAATAGCTGTGTTAGATCAGTATTAGAGTATTGTGCACAAGTTGGGCCCCTTATTTAAGGAAAGACATAGATATGCTGGAGAGAGTGCAACGTAGAGCAACAAGATGCAATACGTAAATATTGCAGAAAATCTCCTACTAACGACAATTTTTTTTTTATATTATGAAATGATTATGAAGGGATATGAAACAAGTCAACAAAATATTTACATCTATTGATAATAATGAGACCAATTAATTCTTTATAGTAGACCACGGACGTGAGTTCAGTGATCACTTTAAGAAAATTACGAAGGCATGCATGCCATCTTGAAACCATTCATTCAGTAATACTGTAGTAGGGTTGTTAATTTTTGGAATGATTTGCTGCAGGTTATTGAGTGCGATTCACTTGCAACATTTAAAAAATAATTGCATAGGTATATGGATGGTTTGTGCATCATATAGTATATTTTGACTATGCCATATTGGCAGGTTTTTAGTTCCGGTAATTAAGGTTAAACTGCATATTATGACTATAAATTTATTAAAACTTGTAGTGTGGTTAGCATGTACCTAAGCAATAGACTGCATACAAAGTAAGTTATTGACAATAACTAGGGTGCTGTGTGGGTTTTGCATGAGCATGTTGGGTGATTGGTTCTTTACTCTAGTTGACTGGGACAGTCTCGATAGGCCCATGTGACTTCATACTG
>JABUQX010088606.1:0-28255 GCA_015478945.1 Trachelipus rathkii
AGGATTTTTATTATTTTACAGATTCATTTTAGTGAAAGAGCGTTTAAAATATAAAAGGTTTTAATTAACACCTTTATGATCGTTTAATGTTTTAGTAGCCTCAGTCACTGCACTTCGAAAATCATCAAAGGGTTGATACAATTTATAATCACATGTAGGGGCCTACGTAAAAACTCAATTCTATATCTAAAGCATTATAATAGATATATAATTGAATAACGTCAATGGCTAGTTGATTATTTTTATAGATTAACATTGGCATTCATATTAGCTTGAAAATCATTTAAACTATTAATATCTTTAGAAACTTTTTTTACAAATTGATCTTTTTAATGAAAATTTAATTTGACCTGGATATGCGTAGAGATCTTCTAATTACTTCCAAGCTTCATCATAGGCTGTATCTGATTCTTGTATACAATTTATTTGAACAGATGGATTACCTTTTAAGTGCTGTTTTAAATAAGTAAATTTTTCTTGATTTGGCAATCCTAAATTATCATAAATGTTAGTAAAAGATATCTTAAAATTTTTAAATTGAGAAGCATCGCCTTCAAATGGCAAGATCTTTATTTCTGATATTTTAATCTAAGCTTTGTGAGCTTTATGACTAGTATTTGAAGTGGAAGTACTTTGAGAAAGATTTGTACTTAATAATTGAATATATTTACTAATGGTAGTATAATAATATTCATTATTAGACTCCAAGTCTCAAGTCTTTCAGTTGTAAATTCTTCACGGGCAATAAAAGAATCTGTGATACTCTCATTAAGAGATTCAAGATCATCTATTAACTTTTTTAATGTTAAACAACAACTTAATTTATTCTCATTGAATAAAATATTAATAGCTAGAGCTAATTTATTCAATGCTTTAGTGACAGCAGACCTTTTACCGTTTAAGATACTTTCTTGTGAACTTTATTACATTTTGTAATTCTTTAGAAGGGCCAGAAGATTCAGCAAACCCCTCTATTTCTGAACTATTTATGGTAAAAGTAGTGCAGAGGGGTGTCACCCCCGATTTTTATAAAATTCAAAGAAAAAATCTATGTATACTTAGCAAATCTTATCATAACCTGAACTAGGATGGCCCTAAAAAAAAATGCATGAGGCCCACTAATTTTTTTTATAAGAAAACCTATGGGAAAATTCTAAACTTTGAGAGGTTCTAACTTTTTTTCCTAAAGACTTAAATCATTTTCATTTTTTTAGGCTTCATTATTATTTTTTTAAGAGTATATCCTGTGATTTAAAAAAAAAAAAAAATTTATAAGAAAATCCTATGAGATATTTAACAACTTTGAGAGGCTAATTTTTTTCCTAAAGAGCGATGATTTTCATTTTCATTATTTTTTTACAGTATATCCAGTGATTTTTATAAAAATCGGTGGTGACACCCCTCTGCACTACTAGCCTATTACCCTATTCATGTCTAAATGCTCCATTTTCACACTTGTGAAAATAACCTAAACCAAAAAAAAAATCATTAATACTAAAAGAACACCTTAACTTTATATAAAAAGGCAATTCACCTTAAGTTAAGTTAGGCACCTTAATTGGCCTAAATTTTATATACAGACCATCCAGTTTTAACCACTAAACCAGTACGGGAAGTCCACAAAGCCTATTAGGTAGGCCTGACTCAATAGTTAGGCTCAAAAATTTTAAAATTTACCTAAATAGTCAATTATAAATATATTTGGCGCCCAAAATAAGTATAGCCTATGTGGGGATAAAAGTAAGGCTTAAAGTAAAGCCTAAAAGAGTAGGCCCAAATAGAAATGCAACACTTCAGGACTCATTACTTAAAATACCTTTCAGAACTATTTAGAAACTTAGTTCTCACTGCAATACACAACTTAAGTTTAATGTATTACAATTTTAATCTTTATTTTTTAATTAATTTAACGTTACATTAACACAAACCTACTCTGCAGGTTTTACGTTTAATCGTCAGTCTGTTAAAAGGTAAAGGTGTATTATTAATAATAATTACATGGTCCGTGATATTGCCTTAGCATTGGCACCACTCTGATTCATTTGTAGTCAAGCACACCCACAAATGTACTCATAACGTGAGTGCGACGAAGCTAGAGTAATAGAGAATAGCTCAACATTTTCTCGTCTCCCAAACCAGTCTCGACTGGGTCCCCTCGCTTTGTGAATAATAAAGTTTGTTAAGCTTTGCGTCGCCAATCGTAATTAGTCGAGAATTTTACCACCTATTTTAACCTTAATAGGTAACGTGGCTTTTTCATAACACCAAAGGCAACGTGGGGTCCGCCCGAACCCCACTGATTAATTGCGTTTTTAAACAAGGAAAATTAAAATTTTTGTTAAATTTATTCATTATTTCTATTTTTCCATCCATCTAGAGTAAATTTAACTTGTTCTTTTTTGAAAATGGAACTAAGATAAATATTTTATGTTCATAACAGAAAAAAAGGTGTTCAAAATTCACTATGCTCTTAAAAATATTTGCCAAAAATATTCTATACCTAATATAAACCTTTTTTCTTTTGTATTTTGGAGATTAATCATGTCCCAAAGTAAACTCAAGCCTACATTACCAAAGGGCTAGCCATTCACATCGTAATCTGAAATTGAAAATGGCCCTTGTAATAGTGCTTTCATATCTAATTTCTGACGCCAACCGGGAACGTGGGGTCCGTACGGACCCACACAGTCCGACTTTCCCTCGGATGGTCTGGGTGCGAAGGAAAAACTCTTGCATACCATCTTCAGCCCTCATTTTCTAATATATATATATATAAATTATATATATATATATATATATATATATATATATATATATATATATATATATATATATATAATATATATATTATTAATATATATATATATATATATATATATATATTATATATAAGAAAGTACCCGCATGATATCTCGAAAACTAAGATGGTACAAGAAAACTAAAAACATATATGGAATCAGCGTATGAATTGAATGGAAATGTTTTTTCTTTTTTTTTCTCGAAAACTACGATAGTTACAAAAAAAATAATATATGGAATCAGCGTAATAAATAGGAGAAATAAAATTGGTGGTTTAATAATTTTCTTTTTTTAATCTAAAAAGAATACCCCGTGGTAAACCGGCAAAGATGCAAGAGTCGAGGTCTCTCGTCTTCTGGGGACGACATCATATGCTGATTCCAAATATATTATTAGTACAAAAATAAAAAAATTCCTTTTTCTTATACAAATTTCATACGCTGATTTCATATATGTTATTATTTTTTTTGTACCTATCGTAGTTTTGGATATATAAAATAAAAAAAAAATATTATTTTTTTTCATGTTCTATAACAAATTTCATCCACTGATTCCATATATGTTATTAGTTTTCTTGTACCTATCTTAGTTTTCGAGATATCATGCGGGTACTTTCTTTAGTTTGGCATATATATATATATATACTTCAAAGTAAAGAAATCAATTTACTATATATTTAATGTGTTTTATATATATAATATATATATATATATATATATATATATATATATATTATATATATATTATATATATATATATATATATAATATACTTAAAGTAAAGAAATCAATTTAACCTCTTAGTGCGTCTTCCAAACTATATAAAGAGCACATGAAATCAAGAGAATCCACCTCACCTTTGGTCTTGTTGTAATGCAGGATGATGTTTGGCTTATTTTTTGGTCCTATTGAATTATCCTGATGCTCTGTTGAGAGGAGAGGCACAACTTTATTCTTTTTGACCATATTCGAAACCAATGTGGTCTGTTGATCAAAGAGGAAACTAGAGCTAAAAAGTTTTCTTTTCTTTGTTTCTAACATTACCTCAGGAACATATGATTTCTTCCTGAGTGTGCCACAGAGTGTTATCTTCTTTTTCAGTAAAAATGATGCTAATTTATAAGTCGTAAAAAAGTTGTCTGTTGTTACGGACCTATACGTATCATAGTAAGGTTTCAATAATTCTGTGGTGAAATATTCTCCTAGGAGCATGTCTTTCGGAGGTTTCGTGTGCGTTCCAAGATACGGGAGAGCGTTGACCATATAATGTGTTTTTGCGTCGCAAGCCATCAGTATTTTCACTCCATATTTTGCGGGTTTGTTGGCTATATACTGCTTGAAGGGACACCTTCCTCGAAACCCTAATAACTGTTCATCGACAGTGATATATTTTCCGGGGTTGTAGTTTCTGGTGCATTTGTTAACAAATTCGTTCCAAAGCTCCCGTATTGGAGCAAATTTATCCTTCTCTCTTCTTTCAGCTCTAGTATCAAGGTCATCAAATCGGAGTGACCGAAGCAGAAAACAAAATCTTCTCTTTGTCATTGCTGCTCCGTAAGTCCCACGGCCATACCGTACGTTCCAAATTTCTCCAGTAGTAACGTGATTATCTTTCTTCACACCACTGAAAATTAGTACTCCTATAAATGCTTTCATCTCCACAACTGTTGTTTTTGCTATTGTTGCATTTTTAGTTTTATATTTTTGCTGCAAATTCTCCATGTACTTGTTAGTGTACATAACAAGTTTCGAGACAAACGAATCATCAAAAAAGAGCCCGAATAATTCTAAATAGGAATTAACATTTTCAGCAATAGGAGAAGGTTTAGAGGAATGTTGGAAAGAAGTCAACTGTAACTTCTTCTTTCTCCTACAACCGGTTTTTGGGGATTCCAGATATGATCGTTCTTTGCTTTATAGTTTCTATCATCCAGTTTATGGATAGCGTCTTCAGGGTTTAGATCCTCAGATGTAAACCTCTTCTTCTTACTCGGTGCTGCAGCTGCATGTTGATCAGAGTAGAATGCATATATATATTATATATATAATATATTATATATATATATATATATATATTATAATATATATATATAATATATATATATATCTTATATATATAGGTATATATATATATATATATATATATATATATATATATATATATATAATATATATATATATATATATATATATATATGATTATATATATATATATTATATAATATATATATATATATATATTATACATATATATTATTATATAATATATATATATTATAATATATATTATATATATTATATATATAATATATATATATAATATATATATATATTATATATATAATATATATAATAAATATATATATATATAATAAATCTAAAAATTAAACTGCGGACGTTCGCAGAAAGTGACTGGTTCCGTCGACACTAGGATAACTAACTACTCTCTCTCTCTCTTTCTCTCTTCTCTCTTCTCTCTCTCTCTCTCTCTCTCTCTTCTCTCTCTCTCCTCTCTCTCCTCTCTCAGCATATTGATATTACATAAAAACACAAACACTACACTATTATAGTACAATATTTACACTAAAAACACACACATTACACTATATAGTACACTATTTACACTAAAAACACAAATGAAACCATCATATACTGTTTTTAAAAGCTAAGACCATAATAGGTAATGTGGGGACTGCCTGGCCCCCAAATTCTCCATTACGCAAAAACTATTGGACATAGAGCAACACACCCCCTACCACGTCAAGAGCACAGAGCATACTGAAAAATGAGTCACAAATATCAAACTTCAGACTAAGAGCCTCCTTTTTACAGATGGATTTTGGGGGAAGGGATATACCTGGGGTCTTTAAAGACCCCACGTTGCCTATTTAGTTTAATTATACAGCAACAGTTATAAAATTAATGTGTTTGGCAACTAAATCAAAGTGGAACATAGTCCAGAACACGTGCGATTATGAGCCTATTGAAAGTTGAAGACGGAAGTATTTCAAGAATTATTCTTCCTAACGATCTTCCTCTGAATAGTTTCCAAATTAAAAAATACTTTAACAACACAAATTGAATATAATATATTTTATATGTAATATAAATATAATATATATATAAATATAGTATATATATAATATTATATGTTTTATATGTACTATATATATATATATATATATATATATATATATATATATATATATATATATATATATATTATATATATATATATATATATATATATATATATATTTTATATATAAATATATTAATAAATAGAATAATATTAATTTTTAATTATATTAAAAATATATTCTATATATATATACTATCTATCATCAGCTGGGTTGAATTTTGGTGGGATAACCAAACATGGTCAAATTGGTGCTCCTTGGCTTCCCTGTAGTGGGACAAAAAATCATTTTGCATTTACTCAATGTCTAGGGGGCCCAACTTTAGTTTTTTGCTTATTTAGTATTTTATTTTAGGATATAAAAACTATTAGCTATATACAGTATATTAGTTTTAGTGGAATTTATATTTTTGTCCCCTTCGATATAATTGACCAGAATTTTCACTAAAAAATAACAACTGCGGAGGTTCACTTCAAATTCAAAAGCGGTACTATTTAGTCGTGCTTGTGAAATCAAATTTAATAATCAAAATGTAAAAGGGTATAGAGGTAAATTTCTTCATTTCTTTTCAAATATTTTTACTATCAACCTATCTCTATTCTCTTTACCTTCTCACCAATCAAATTTACCCTAACTAAGATTTTAAGTGCTAGGTTACAAAAGCCAAGAGGCTGAGTTATCTATGGACTATCAAGATCTTATTCAAAGAGCAAAAATTCTTTGAAAACAACAAATTCAGGTAAGGCTAATGTAGATACACAATTGTACTTATATATCATTTTTTAATTATTATATCTTTCAAAGAATTTTTGTAATTAATTTAATCTGCTTTAGATTAAATTTTCGTCAATTGTGTAATCTATATTGGTCTTAACGAACGGATTTGTTGCAAGTTCTTGATAACTCGTGCTAGCTATATTCTCTATGTCTCTGTACTATTATTATTATTATTATTATTATTATTATTATTATTATTATTATGAATGATTTAGTAATGTATTTATTTATCTATTTGCAGGATAAAATGTAATAGCAATTTTATGCTCAATAAAGCCTAAAGTCATGTCAGTTTTAGATCCTTTTAAAGTTAAAAATAAGGGCTTATATTACAATTTATTGAGCATAATTCTTTTTATTCTTGGACGTTTGATACTATAAACAAAATGGAACGTGGACTTCGGCCGGACAGACTCGAAATACATCCCTCATCTCCTGAGGCTCCGAAGATTTTTAAGCATTGGCTGTACATTTTTGAGAGGTATAAAGAAAGCATCGCTTCTGATTCCGAAAGTTGTAATTTGGGACTTTTAGCTAATTCCTTATCATCTGACAATTTTGAGGTTGTATCTGATTGCTCTCGTTACAGTGATGCTATTAAGAAATTGAAAGATTTGTTTATCAAAACCCCGAATGAAGTTGTGGCCCGCCATAAATTGTATACCCGTCATCAGAAGAGTGATGAAACTATTGATGATTATGTAAGAGTATTGTATTCACTCAGCATTGATTGTAACTATAGGTCTGTCTCTGCTGAGGAACATAGAAGTCAAAGTATTAGGGACGCTTTTATAGCTGGATTGTCCTCTAGTCTTATTAGGACTAGACTTTTGGAAAATAAGAATTTATCTCTTGATAACGCTGTGGAGCAGGCTAGAGCTCTGGAAATTGCTGGTAAAGATTCCCAGAGTTATCTCTCTAAAATAGCGTTGGCTCATGTTAAAACAGCTGATCTACCTGTCTCTTCTAACAAATATTCTGAAGCTGGAATAGTTGATTCTGACGAAGGCCCTGCAGCTTCTGGAATGTCCCAGGACATTGGAGCTGCAGCGAGACCTTGGAAATGTTTCTTTTGTGGGTCCTCCAAAATTCATTCAAGGCAGAAGTGTTCTGCTCGGGATGCCATATGTCATAAGTGTAAAATTAAGGGACACTTTTCATCGGTATGTCGTAGACCTAAGAGTGAAATATTTGCAAATCCTGGAACATCAGCAAGTGTTCCTACTGCTACACTGTTGACAATTGTAGAGTCTTCTTGTTCTACTTTAGGATTAAATTCTTCTGTGGTGGAAGTGATAATTGGACATAATACTTTTAATGCTCTTTTGGACACAGGTAGCAGTGAAAATTTTGTCTCATCAAGTGTTGTTAAACAGCACTGCTTCAAGGTTGACCCTTATTGTGGTATGATAACTATGGCTACCTCAAGGTTTACTCAAAAAGTGGAAGGCATTTGTTATGTTGATCTGACACTAAATTCGAGAGAATATAAGAATGTGAGGATGCTAATCATGCCTGGACTGTGCCAAGACATTATTCTGGGACTCCCTTTCTTGAAGAATCATAAATCTATTAGTTGGGGATTTGGGGGTCCTTTGCCTACAATGGAGTTTAGTTGTTTGACTTCCTTAAATATTGAACCACCTCGAATTTTTCAGAATCTAACACCTAATGTGAAGCCTATTGCTACTCCTTCTCGAAGATACAATTCATCTGATGTGAACTTCATTAAGTTGGAGATAGAGCGTTTATTAAAGGAAGAGATTATACGACCTTCTCAGAGTCCCTGGAGAGCTCAAGTACTTGTGATTACTCAAAATAATTCCAAGAAGAGGATGGTTATAGATTATTCAACTACTGTGAATCGATATACATATCTTGATGCTTATCCCTTGCCAAATATTGAAAACTTGGTTAATAACATTGCAAAGTATTCTGTATACTCTGTTATCGATTTAACGTCAGCATATCACTTGGTTCCCTTGCATCCAGATGATAAGAAATACACTGCATTTGAAGCCTGTGGAAAGTTGTATGAATTTAATAGGCTCAGCTTTGGACTTACCAATGGTGTTGCTGCTTTCCAGAGAGTGATGGATACTTTTATTGACAAGTATGATTTAAGGGACACTTTTTGCTATTTAGATGATTTAACAATCTGCGGAATTGATAAAAAATCTCATGATGTCAATCTTAGACGATTTATTAGAGCAGCTGAAGAGTGTGGTATGGTTCTCAATATGGAAAAATCTAAGTTTTCTCAAACTTCTATATGTGTCTTAGGGTATGAAATTAGAGAGCATGAATTACGTCCTGACCCTGCTCGTTTAGATCCCATACGTACTTTACCATATCCTAGGGATAAAAAGTCATTGGATAGGATTCTTGGTTTGTTTGCTTATTATGCAAAATGGATTCCCAAATTCTCAGAAAAAATTCGCCCCTTAATCGATGTATCATTCCCTCTGGGTGAGGCTTCTAAGGCTGCTATTGACACCTTAAAAACTTCTATTATTAATGCTGTGAAAATGCATATTGAAGAAACTCTAGAATTCACAGTAGAAACGGATGCATCTGATAGCTGTATTGGAGCAGTCCTGCAACAGGAAGGACGGCCAGTAGCTTTTTTTTCTCGCACTCTGAACTCCTCGGAGAAAAATCATTGTTCTCTTGAGAAGGAGTGCTATGCTATTGTTGAAGCTATTAGACAGTGGAGACATTTCCTGTTAGCTAGACCTTTTAAATTAATAACTGATCAGCGGTCGATATCGTACATGTTAAGTCAGAACCACAAAGGAAAAATCAAGAATGAAAAAATTATGCGATGGCGTACTGAAATCCAGTCATACAAATATGAGATTGTACATCGACCTGGGAAGTTAAATATTGCTGGCGATGCAATGAGTAGAGCTTTTTGTTCTGCTGCTTCTGTATCTGATTTAATTGAACTACACAGGGGTTTATGTCACCCTGGTGTTGTAAGAATGTCACATTTTATAAGGAGTCGCAACTTACCCTACTCCTTGGATGAAATTAAACGTATTGTATCACAATGTGATGTATGTGCTGGATTGAAACCGCAGTTCTTCAGACCGAAGCCTACCACTCTTATTCAGGCTATGAATCCTATGGATCGATTGAGTATAGACTTTAAAGGACCATTAATCTCTCAATCTCTCAATAAATATTTATTCATTGCGGTGGACGAGTATTCGCGTTATCCCTTTGCAATTCCTTGTCGAGATACTTCTGCCAATACAGTAATTTCTTGTTTAACTCAAATATTCACCCTAACTGGCATGCCTGCTTACGTGCACTCGGATCGTGGTTCTAGCTTTATGTCTTTTGCTGTGAAGCAGTTTCTTTTTGAGAGGGGTATAGCTTCCAGTAGGAGTACTCCCTACCATCCAACTGGAAATGCTCAATGTGAAAGATATGTGGGAGTGGTTTGGAAATCCATTTCTTTGGCTTTGGCTTCTAAAAAATTGCCTGGCACCTGTTGGGAATCAGTTCTTCCCGATGCCCTCCATTCCATTCGATCTCTTTTGTGTACTGCCACAAATTGCACCCCTCATGAGCGTTTCTTTAAATTCCCTCGTCGTAGTACGACAGGAATCAGTTTACCTAGTTGGCTTACTCCCCAAAGCTTGGTATATTTACGTAAATATATTAGAAACAAGGATGATCCATTAGTTGAACAGGTGAAACTATTAGAGGTTACTCCTACATATGCTCATGTACGATTCGACAATGGAAGGGAGGATACAGTTTCCATTAAGGACCTCTCCCCTTGTCCTAAGGTAATTATTTCTCCTGATGAAAATGTGTCTGAGCCTCATACTGTTGTTGCTGATGATTCACCTCTTCTGCCCGATGATATTGACAGTGGACGTGAGCGGGTTGAATCTAATGATGCAGGTGAACGGGATGCAGACATTTCAAATGAACCTGAGATGGGCACCAAGACTTTATCTACCCCCGATGAAGACCCATTAGTATTACGAAGGTCTACTCGTGATCGAAGACCAGTGGATCGACTAAATTTGTAAAGTTATAGAATTTTGATTAAACTATTATGTTCTGTTTTTGTGATATCACATTGTTTGTATTCAGAATTCATAAAGTTAGTTATAGAATTTTTGTTTAAAAGATTATATTCAGTTTTGTGAAATCACATTGTTTGTATTCAAATTTCATAAGCTTTTTACCATTGCTTAAATCCCTTGAAGGAGGGATGATTGTACTATTATTATTATTATTATTATTATTATTATTATTATTATTATTATTATTATTATTATTATTATTATTATTATTATTATTATTATTATTATTATTATTATTATTATTATGAATGATTTAGTAATGTATTTATTTATCTATTTGCAGGATAAAATGTAATAGCAATTTTATGCTCAATAAAGCCTAAAGTCATGTCAGTTTTAGATCCTTTTAAAGTTAAAAATAAGGGCTTATAATACACCATGCAATTAACAATCAAAAAATAAGTCCAGCAAGAATGCCAGGTATTCTAGTAAACATAAATGAAACCTCATATGCATGAGACCAAATTAAAGGATTAAATAATCAGTACTAAGCAAGAGTTCAAGCAATATGTTGTACAATAATAAAAGCAAAATATTCAACATTTGGTAATCACTAAGGAAATTCAGAATAAATTATTCAAATATAATTGAACAGTCCATAAGGACTAGTATGTAAATCAAAATAAATTGAGCAAAGTAAAATTTTAAAATAAGACTTTAGCTTTGAACCAGGTTTGCTTAAGATACAGCATAATAATCACCAATATAAAATCAGACAAAAAAAAGGCAATAGGAGTATAATCTAGCACTGTTGTGCAACCTGTTTAATCCAGAATTAAATGAGAAAACAAAGTTCAAAGCAAAATACCTTCTCTTTTTTTTTTTAACTATATCAAAAAACATACCACATGGGTCAAAAATATATATTTTTTTAAACATGCTAAAGGCCAAATATGTGGGGACCAAACATGTGTATAAGTAAAGCCAAAGGCTAATTAAGTGTAAAGGGTTGTGTAAATGTTTAAAACCAACAGGTCAAAATATAAATAAGAATGTTTAAAGGTAGACCACTACCCAAAATAGAAGACCTAATAATGCATGAGAGCAAGGTTTAAAATATTTAAAAAATATGTTTCATGCAATAGCAACATAAGTTAGGTAATAGTAGAGCAAAAGTGTTCCATCACCGATTCTTATAAATTTACAGCATAAATAAATTATTAGGCCTAAATACAAAGAGAAGATACTATTCGAGAATAGGATCCTAATCAAAAGGTTATTTACAACATTTTAAGCATAAATAAGCTTAAAATTCCTTAAACTAAATACTATAAACTAACTTAAATCTAATGGCAATAGTTTTATAAACTATTTGTGCCCTTCTATACACAAAGCAGATATGTGCGTTCGAAGGTTGCAGTACATGCATGGATAGTCTAAATTACTGTCGTTATTACCAGGGCACTCATCAGAAGCATGCATTGCACTTGAGCAGAATCTACAAATGTGTAGCTGTTCACAGCGTTCTAGCCTAGATTCAATATCGGGGTAATTGGTACATTTATTCATGCTATGACCTGCCACGCTGCAAAATTTACATGGGAAAGCTGCATTCCTCTTAAAAGGAACAGTAGATTTGGCAGACTTAGTGTTAAAATTTTCAAGGGTAGCTTTGGGCGGGTTAGTACAAGGAAACTCATCATTACCATCACCCTCATTTTGGCTACTATTATTAGGTTTACTATTGTTAAATTTATTATGTTTAAGACCATTATTATTAGGGTTATCATGATAATTACTCTTGCGTCTGCCAAATCTATTATTCCCTAAGTTATTATTTTCAAGCTTAGGCTGAGATCTCTGCATCAACTCCAAGCGTTTCATTAAGGTAGATGAATTCTCAAATACATCATTTATACTAGGGTAATTTGTTAGAGTTTTATCAATTAATAAATTGATAAACCTGGGAGGTAATTTATTAACTACGAGCGAACTAATCATTTTAAAACCTGCAGTATCAGGAGCAAGGAAATCTAATCCATAAGACTTCAAATCATAAGCTAATGCCTTAAGGGCAAGATCCAATTTTGGGCATTTTGGGCCTCCGCTAAATTATCTTCAGAAGGAGGAGAAATGTCTAAAAGCCTAACAATTATTTTTTCTACTATGAAATCTCTGTCGAGAAATTCAGTCTTTAAAATGCCTAAAGCAATTGCGTAATTAGAGCCTTCAGGACTCAAATGTTTAATCATTTCATAGGCCACATCCCCCAGATTGCTAATCAAATGTATAAGCTTCTCCTCATTAGTGTAAACAGGATTGCCATCTATTACAGCTTTAAATTTAGCTAAGAAGCGTGAAAATGCTAACTTATCTGATTCATCACCTTCAAACTTCCCTATCTGAATAGGAGGCTCTTTTGCGCTCCTAAAAAGGTTTAAATTAGACACTGTCCTATCCAAAACATTAGAATTAGGGCTTGAAATGGGAGGATCAGAGTCTTCGCTTGCAATAGAGGAGTTACTAGGCTTTGTCAAATTGTCGGATAAAATGGCAATCTGTTCCTCTAAATCTAATTTATAATCAAAAGTGTTATTACGCTCAGTTATATAAAATTCATTAAGAGTTTTAAATTTAAGTATATTTGATAAAATACTTTTATCTGTCTTTTCCAAAGACTTTAAATAACTTTTTAATTCAGATAATTTATCTTTAATAAAAGAGGGACTACCGCTAGTTTTCAATCTAGCTATAATAGCCTCCATCCTTCTTTTTAAATCGTTTTTAATTTAGGATTTAAAAACTATTAGGTATACGGTATATATACAATATTTTTTTATTTATTAGTTTTAGCGGAATTTAAATTTTTATCTACATGTGGTATCCATTTTTCACTAAATTTCACTAAAAAATCACAATGTCTTGCGACAATTGTGGACTCACTTCTAATTCAAAAGCGGTACTTTTTAGTCGTGTTTGTGTAATGTAATCAAATTCAAAATTCAAAATGTAAAAGGGTATAGAGGTAAATTTCTTCATTTCTTTTCAAATATTTTCACTATCAACCTATCTCTATTCTCTTTACCTTCTCACCAATCAAATTTACCCTAACTAAGATTTTAAGTGATAGATTACTAAAACCAAAAGGCAGAGTTATCTATGGACTATCAAGATCTTATTCAAAGAGCAAAAAAATCTTTGAAAACAACAAATTCAGGTAAGGCTAATGTAGATTCACAATTGTACTTATATATCACTTTTTAAAACCTTATATCTTTCAAAGATTTTTTTGTAATTAATTTAATCTGCTTTAGATTAAATTTTCGTCAATTGTGTAATCTATATTGGTCTTAACGAACGGATTTGTTGCAAGTTCTTGATAACTCGTGCCTATCAATTGCAAAGTATATAATCTAGGCTCTCCGAAGCTTATAGCAGTTTTCGATATTTTGTGTATTATTAGGTCAAAATCATTTAAAATTAAGGTTTATTTTAATATAAGAAAATAATAGACGGTAGAAGCCACGTGGGCCTATCGAGACTAGCCTATTGGTGTTTTTGTCCTAAGTTTAGTTAGTCTTAGTGTATTTAATTCAAAATTTGGTATGAGAGTTAGATAAGCAATGCATCATTGCCTAACCCTTCCATTACAGTGATTTCCTAAAAAATTCAAGCTCAAACTTAGGCCTAGGTCATTTTCAACCTCAAAATTTGTTTTTTTTGTGTGTGTGTGGTCTTCTAAACCCTTTCAAATTTCAAATCAAATAATTTGTCCTGGTGGTAGGCCATATCTCATTTTTCCTCAAAAAATTCAATTTCAAAGTTAGGCATTATAGGCCTAGATCACTTTCAACTTCAAATTTTGCTTTTATTTTTGGTCTAATAGACCTTTTCAAAATTCAATTCAAATAATTTGGCCTGGTGATAGGCTATCTTTCATTATTTCATCTTTCTTCAAGGTTTCATTAGTCCTTGGGTCATTCTAGCCAAATTTCAGCGAAAATGTCTGACCCAGAGATACAAGCCCTTCATGATAGAGTTAATAAAAAATCTAAGCCTATAGTTCAAGCCATTTCATCCCTCAAGGCACAAGTAAATATTTATCTTGGTCAAATAGAGAGTAGGCCTATAGATAATAATAAAGATAAAGATGCAGTTTATGTAAAGGATCTTGTAGAGGAAGTAGAGTCGTTGTTAAGAGATATTAAACAAAAGGATACAAATATAATAAAAATATACAATGATAATGAAGTTGACTCCCTCATTCCTGAGTTTCATAATAAGGAGTTGTGTAGTCAGATTCAGTACCAATGCTCGATTAAATCAAAATTAAGTGAATTAAAATCTAAAGGGGATCAAATTCAACCCAAAATACTTGCTCTCATCTAAGTGAATCTGTTCTTAGAGCTATATATTGTGGTTTCTTTGAGGGCAATGAAACTGATAAGTTTGCTTATTAAAACTTCATTCTCAAAATTTAAAGAGCTCCTTAGATTTACAAAAATTTAAGTGATCCATTAAACTTCATTTGCTTAAAATAAATTAAGGGATATGGCGTACTCCTAATCAGAATCTTTCTATTAGTGAAATAATTATAATAAAGCTCTTGAACTTCTAGATAAAGAGTTTTTAGATGAAAATTTTCTCATTGATGAAATTATTAAAAAGATTATATCTTTAAAACCAGTATTTGACCCAACATATAATGCGACTAGGGTTTACTTAAATGATATCAGAACATTAATATATGAACTTGAGAGTTATAACCTCAAATATCTTGAGGAGGCTACTGGATTAGTAGTACTTAGCCACATAGTTTTATCAAAATTACCTAATGTGGTAGTCAAAGAAATTACTCGCAAGTTGAATACCAATTACCCTGATTTAAATCAAATATTTGATAGCTATAATGAAGTTATCAAAAATTTGTTAAAACGTCAAATCATAATAAAGGTCAAAATTTCAATCAAGTCCCTTCCCATAATACTTATTCAAAATTTAAAAATGTAAATACTTCAGATAAGCCTAATTTTAAATTTAAAATTAATGAAAATCAAAGGACGAATGAGTCCTTAAAATCTAATAATAGGCCTGATTCCAATTCTGCTTTGCAGAATTTCAAAATTCATACTAATGAAGTTAGTGGAAATGAAGCTTCTCATAGTATTGATTCTTCCACTTCTAAAATCAAAGGTTTTAAAATCATGTAAGTTTTGTTCATCCCAAGGTCATGTGATGACCAATTGCAATGTTTATCAAACTTATGAGTTAAGAATTAAAAGATGTAATGAAATGAGTCTATGCAGTAATTGTTCAAGTACTAAACATACTGCAGATCAGTGTCCTGGACTTGAGGAGCAACTTTCTTTTAGTTGCCAAGTTTGTAATAAAAGAAGTCATATTACAGCTCTTTGTAAGCAAAGGAAAAGTTCCACCCTCACAAATGTATGTCTTAGCTTTAGCCAAAGCACCAACAATTTATATTTGTTGCCATCAATTACTATAAGGATTGGTAGGGGTAAAGTTTTGGCTTCAGTTCGATGCCTAGTCGACTGTGGCTCACAGAGGTCCTACCTTTCTAAAAGAGTGCTGGACAAACTCAATATATCTGTAGAGAATCATCAAAGCACTCAATACGATATAAAAACTTATTTAGGTATTAGCACCCGCACTTTGAAAGAGACTGTTCTTGATGTATATATGGACCAGTCTTGTTTCACCCTTCCTCTTTTGGTTGATGAGGATCTTAAATTAAGTTACGAGATTAAGTTCGTAGATCAGGCTCTAATTAATTTAAAAAATAAATCTTACAAATTGGCTGATTCTGGCTACAAAGAGTCTAATAACTCATTTTTCGATTTGGATGCCTTAATTGGCATTGATTTAATAGAGTATTTCCCTCAACTAGAATTGATTAAATGTATGAGTGGATCTGCTTTCAAGTTAAGAGATGGTTCTATTATTCCATTTGGAAATATTACTAATTTTATATACAATAATCAAATAAGAGTTTATCCACCATCAGTTGTTCTAAATCATAATCATATTCAAAATCAAATTCTAAATCAAAATCAATTGCAGGTTAACCATACTGTTGGTTAATGCAGTCTTAAAACCTGTACATTCTTATTTTAATCCTTTAAAGCACATACTAGTATCTGAGGTAGAGCAAGGATTAGAAAACATGTTCAAATTAGAGTCCTTAGGTATGAGAAGGTATGAATATATAAATCTGAAGATGATTTGAAACAGATTGAAAAATTAAAGGTTGGTATAGAGTTAAGACGGAACAATATCATATGACCTTTCCCATGGTTGAAGATAACTTCCTTTGTTGCCAATCAAACTATACATTGCTCTTGCAGTGCTTAATAGAGTTTATGAAAATTTAGAAAAAAAATTAGTTAAGGCCTATGATGATGTCTTTCAGCACAATTAGCTGATGGTTTATTGAAGAGTTCAAGTATTCCTCTGAGTATAAATTATATTTTGGGTTCCTACCAGACCTGTTATCAAACTGTATGAACAAGTTCAACAAATTCTGCCTGTGTTTAACTGTTCTCTTAAAAATATTCTTTACCATTCCCTAATGAGGAGCTATACGGGACAGATGCTTTGTCGCTCCTTTTAGTCATTTATTCCGGTTCAGATCAAATCAATTTGTTATGCTAATATAAAACAAGCCTTCCTTCAGATTAAGTTAAAATCTACTGAAAACCGCACAATCGCTTTTGCTTTTTTGGAAAAGTAATGGTGAATTGAAAGTTTATCGATACTCGACCATTGTTTTTGGTTTCACTTCCTTCCCTTTCATCCTCAATTATATTATCAAGCATCATGCTCAGTCCTATAGGGATGATGCATGTACTCAGATTCTATTGAATAATTTTTTTGTTGATAATTTAATTATTAGTGGCAATGATCTACAACATTTAAAAGAACTTTATTATGAATGCAACAAAAGAATGGAAGATGGTGGTTTCCATCTTAGAAGTTGGGACTCTAATAATGATCAATTAAGAACTGTTATGGAAGAAGAGGGTGGAATAGTTCAACAATAAGAATCAGAAGATAAGGTTCTTGGATATCTTTTTAATCCTCTTAGAGATAAGTTAAAACTTCCAAAATTTTCAATTAGTGATGATGCAAATACCAAAAGATTGTTGTTATTTGCTGTGTCCAAGGTTTTTGATCCTTTAAATATCTTTTTACCCGTAACTTTAAGAGGTCGGTTATTAATTAGGAAATTATGGCAATTAGGTCTCGATTGGGATGAAAAGGTCCCTGCTGATGTTTTAGTTTCCTGGTCTTCACTATGTTCAGATTTAAATAAATTACATAATATTGAAATTGAAAGGTGTGCTTTCTCACCTTCTCCCTCAAACTCTTTATTCGTATTTTGTGATGCTTCTTCATCTTGTTATGGTTTTGTCGTTTATAGTATAGGTCAAGGTTCTAATTTAATATTCTCAAAGGCCAAGGTGGCCCCTCTCAAATCTAGGGCTTTGCCCTCTTTAGAGTTGTTATCTGTGTTCTTTTCAAGTGTATCAAATCAATATTATCAGAATTTCCTAATGTTCAGTTCAAAAACATAAAGGTGTTTGTAGATGCTCAAATTGTCCTTTCATGGCTCCTATCCGGAAGAGCAAAAAATAAAAATGTTTTTGTAAATAATAGGCTCAAAGAAATTTATCAAATCAAAAATCAAGTTGAGCTAGAGTACAATGTATCCATTTCTTATGCTTACATCAATACTGCTGAAAACCCAGCAGATCTGATTACCAGAGGTGTTACAACCTCTACTTTTCTTTCAAAATTGCATTATGGCTAAAGGGTGGCTTCTTGGATTCTTTTAGATCAATCTCAATGGCCTATTAATAAACTTAAATGTTTGTCTGAGGCCAATAAGGAAAAAAACTTTACAATGTAACACATCTGTGGTTGTTTCTCAGTCTTTGTTACCATTTAAAGATTACTCAAGTGTGCATAGGCTTTATAAAGTAACTTCAAAAATATTCAATTCATTAGCAGGAGTAAAGCGGCTTGGATGAAGGATTGTGCAGAAAGCCCACTCTCTTGGTTGAAGATAATGCAGGCAGGATATTGTTTTTCTAAAGGAGACGGTTGTATTATTTCTCCAAATCCTATAATCGCTTAAATGGTGTTAGCCCGTATGTTAGCCCCTGTCAATAACTTATATCATAGATGATAAAGGCTATCCGACTACCAAAGGAGAATTGCAGACCTTTTATTATGGATGATGAATGTGAGATCAGTTATCTAATTCTGTCTATCCTCTGTTTTTGATCTCACTAGATTAATCATAATTAAAGTCATCTTTCAAATATCAACGCAGTGAACACTTGGTGTGTCGTCCAAACCACTTACTTAGTTTTGATAGAGTCATGGTTCTGGATTACAACGGCCAGGCAGTGGATCTGTAAAGACTAGACAGTTCTTGTGTGCAGAACTGGTGTTAGATAGTAATAAGAAATTTAACGGTAATACTCCTTTAAATATCCAAATGACTAATCTCTTCAAATGCATAGGCAGTTAATTCTTGTGGCGTAGCGCCAGAGTGCATAGTGAGCAGTACTGGTGTTGACGGCACAGATATTTACAGGGCATCTCGTTGTAAAGATTAATGATAAGGAATTTTCAAAAAATGTATCTATTAATTTTCACCTGCCTTAATATCAGAGCTTTTCATGATTCATATTGATGTCCTTCCAGATATGTCCCACTGAATCCTTTTTTACTTTCATCTTAACGTTTCACAAATATATCGTGGCATCCCGTCCAATTTTGTACTCAGATAATGCCAGGAATTTTAAACAAGGTGAAAATATACTGTTAGAATCTTTGTCTTCAAATATGTTCTCCGAACATATGCGGTGTATCAATAACATCAAACATTACAAGATTTCAGTCTATTCAGTTGGGTGGGATCAGTTTGGGAGAGAATGATTCGAACAGTTAAGGGATGTCTCTATAAAACTATAGGTAAAGCAACCTTAACCTACTTTCAACTGTTAACAAGTATTTCAAATATCACCAATGTTATCAATTCAAGACCTTTAACCTATAGGTCATCAGATAATGATTTGGAAGTTATTGCTCCAAATTCCTTTTTGAAGCCTTATGGCAATTCAAACCTCATATTCAATGAAGTTTCCACCCCCATATGGAAAAAACTTCCTCCCTCACAACATTAGAACTTAGCACATACTCTAATGCTCAAGGGTGTAGATGTTAGTTTTGGAGACCTTCAGGGAATTATGGTATGAGTCTTACCTATTAAATTTTGCGCCAGACTAGTAGAAGTCTCTATCAGTCAGAGTGGACCAACAGAATTAAGTTGGAGATATAGTTCTGATACACACACCTAATAAGCCTCTAGACCCTTCTGGCTTTTGGGTAGAGTTCTGGAAGTCATTGTTGGTGATGACGATAAGATCAGGAGTGTGTTAAGGACATTAAAAGGGAGATGGACAACCTGTCACTAATTCTATTTGTCATCTCTACCATTGGGAGTTAATTTTACCACTCTGTCTCCAGTGAGAGAACTTGGTGTTTAGCCTGTATGCATTGCTATCAGATGGTAGCTTCTGCACTTACAGAGGTCCAAGAACTGGTAGTGAAGGATATACATATCCAGGTTGATCGAAATCCAAATTCAAATTCAGTTATTCAAGTATAGTGATACTGCTATTCTCGTAGATTGATGAACACAATCCTTTTGTGCAACTTCACGATATGAATAATTGGATCACCTCAAACATATGACTCTCAACAGAATCAGAATTGCTCATCCGATCATTCAGTCAAAGAAAACTCATGACAGGCTGCTGCAAGTGGTCAAGAATTCCTCGCTCTTCGCAGGATTATTCTGATTTGTCAAAAACTTAATTCTTTTAATTAGCATGGTTTTCAATTTTTTTTTTTTTTTTTTTTTTTTTGGATTGCAACTCTTCAGTGGGAGGATATAAAAACTATTATATACTTCCATTTTTATATATCTTCTATTTTGCTCATTTTAGTATTTTATTTTAGAATATAGTATTTTAATTTAGGATTTAAAAACTATTAGGTATACGGTATATATACAATATTTTTATTATTATTTTAGCGGAATTTAAATTTTTATGTCTACATGTGGTATCCATTTTTCACTAAATTTCACTAAAAAATCACAATGTCTTGCGACAATTGTGGACTCACTTCTAATTCAAAAGCGGTACTTTTTAGTCGTGTTTGTGTAATGTAATCAAATTCAAAATTCAAAATGTAAAAGGGTATAGAGGTAAATTTCTTCATTTCTTTTCAAATATTTTCACTATCAACCTATCTCTATTCTCTTTACCTTCTCACCAATCAAATTTACCCTAACTAAGATTTTAAGTGATAGATTACTAAAACCAAAAGGCAAAGTTATCTAAGGACTATCGAGATCTTATTCAAAGAGCAAAAAAATCTTTGAAAACAACAAATTCAGGTAAGGCTAAAGTAGATTCACAATTGTACTTATATATCACTTTTTAAAACCTTATATCTTTCAAAGATTTTTTTGTAATTAATTTAATCTCCTTTAGCCTATCTTTTTAAATCATCTCGTTCTACAATGAGAGGATGATTAAGTGATTGGCAATCTTCCATTTCAGCCATGGCAAAAATATAAAATAATGACTAAGTGAGTATAATATTTTGCAAAACAACTACGTTACAAGTTTAATCAAATTTAGCGACGCTCTCCAAGTAACAAGGAAAATTTAATAAACTATATGGTGAGTAATAAGATTCAAATAGCATAAGCCAATAGGAACAATTAAAAATAGACGACCTGTCTTGGTTTATTTCTTGGAAAGATATTGGGAATTTACCATGAAGTAAATTCTGAAATATGCAATCACAGCAGTTGAGTGAACTGCTCACTCCTGTAAAGAAGGATCGCCTATTAAAATTACTCAAATTTAGCCTATTTGCTTAAAGTTAACAGAACAAAGTAAAAACTCACCATATATATAGAAGATATAGTTTAAGTATGATTTCCAGAAATAAACTTGAGCGACGCCTTGTAAGTATAAAGAGCTAAGTAATGTATAAGTTAGTTGCGCTACAGTGATATACATATATCGGAGCGAAATAAGGACCGACACTTCGTTCAAAAATGAAAGGTAGCGTATATCAGTATACGCAGCCAGCTAGGTATAAGAAGAAGTGTTGAGGTGTGAGATGAACTCAGTTACACTATATCAGTAGGTTGCTGCTTAACGATCCTACGGGATTCAGATTAAAGGGTTAGGACAGCTTGGAAAAAAGAGACCTTAACATAAGTTTCTCTGTTTCTCTATCTTTAATAAGGCAAAATATACTTTGGCTAACTAGAAACTAATGTTAAATATGATATAAAGCTGAATTACTTAGTTTAATTTCCTAGTTTAAAATAGCGTATGCTACAAAGGGATCGGAGGCGTCGACTCACACAAGAGCGTAGCTGATGTCTAATTCAAAGTGTGCAGGTTGTGCAACAGAGTGGCTCCAGGTAGAGCGTATTTAGTTTCTAAAAACAAATTTCTCGCAGACTAGCCAGAAGAGTATATTATGTTCCCAGATAAATGCGTGTAGTGTGGGAGGAGAGTGCGCTTAGGTCGCAGTACTATTATATACATTATTGACGGATATTTAGATATATAGAGTTATACTCACTGTATGATCGATTCAGCAGCGCTCACATTCTGTGTCGATTTGATATATATACCGAATATATATGAACTGTTATGGTCTATAATGTAGCTTGACTTACAGATATCTTGCTTGATATGAAGTGCTACTGCTGTAGTCAAGAAGTATATCACGATTTAATACTAAATCCTTATCATAACGATTATGTAACGTAGAGGCGTTAATGGTACTATTAATCGTAGTTCATGTGATATTCAAGTGTGGTTCTCACTCTCGCTTAGTCGGATCTACCGTAGTCTACTATCTCTTGCGACTAGAGCATATAATACACTTAAAATGCAGGTGTATGATTAGCGGCTCGCTGTATACTTTATATGTTAGTAAATATATTTTATATTCAGTTGAATTCAGGGAAATACTATATACTATAATCATATATCCGTATGTTGTCACTCGTTTCGCAGGCATTAGGTGACTAACCCGGAATAACGAGAGCGTAGACCGATTATAGGATGAGTGATTATCGAGACATGTTGTGTCCAATCTTAGTACGACGGCATATTGAATATGCATAATTACTATCATTAGATATATATTTATGAGATATATATATATATAACTACTTATAGTTAACTCAATATCGAACGTGCTATGGTATCTAGAATGATCGATGCTAGGCGCGAGGTATAAGAGCGTGATTGTATTTTTATGTCATTGTTTGTCGGAGTATTTATTGAATGTTTTTGTTTGAAATTCTATCATTCGCCCAGAATATTTGATTTTTTTTTTTTTTTTTTTTATTTTGTTTAAATTGCAGTGTAGTATATTGGAGGGACAATGTTTCTGGTTCGATGTTATAGTAATATGTGAGGATAGCGATAGTAAGCACCAGTGGGATGCCGAGAGGGTGTAGCGATACGACGGCTCGATGTGTAATACCGCATACTGTAGCTCGAGGCGATCAGCACTAGATCGTACAATATGATATGCAGCACTGTATAGACGATTTATAGTTAGGTGCAGCGTATGGTCAAGTGCAGACCGCTCGTCTTCGATAGTAAACAGGAGAGAAAATTGAGCCTGTTCGAACCAATATATATATAGTTTTTTTGCTTAGTGTTTTATTCTCTCGGGAATAATAGCTCTCAGTCGTGACGATATCAGATTGATCTGTGGGATAACATATAGTACGGCTCGTGAAGGTGATCTGATTCACTGAGCTACCTTGTGTGCTGTGTGTCAATGCATGTTCATATATAGTCGATATTTGTACGTTTGTGCTCGAGTATTGAGACTAACTCTCATTGAAATCCTATGCGGCAGAGCTTCATCAAGTTTATAGGGTGGACAGACGTTATCGTTGAATAATCTGAGCGGTATTCTATGATGATAGTATATATTATCGTGAGTGTGTGTTGTATATAGTTATATCGTGTGTGTGGTGTGCTATCCAGTGGCTGTAGGTGTGTAAGCCTGAGCTGTGACGTATATACAGTTAGAGTGTGTAAGAGATATGTCTCGCCTAAGGTGTATAGACTCATCTTATATTGGTGATATGTATATGTGTGAGTAGCATCATCGCTGTGAGTGTAGTTAGTGTAGGTTCATATACGATCGTCTGTGATCGATTTGATTCTCTCCACGATGGATATAGGAGATTAACTTAGACAGGATACTAGTATATTATGCCATTACAGGATGTACTAAGGGCGATGTGAGTGTGACGGTGATGTGCTGCGCGGTTAGCAACTATATCAGTGCCGCGTCATGTGTAAAACACTACGTACCGAGTATGGAATCACGTATCTAAAACAGTTGCGACTCGGTCTGCTGAGTTAGGATTGGGTTCCTCACGATAAGAGCAGTAGATATATAGATAAATGAGCCGGGTGGATATATCTATTGGGAGATCGAGTAAGCGCCAATGCCATATAGTTCAGCTGGAGACAGTCATATTTTATAATCAGAGTGTATGCTTGGGCAGCGTCAGATCTATTATGGTATGTGCGTCTAGAGGCTCAGTATAGAGGTAGTGATTCGATAGTTATATCGCGCATAACTGAAATAGTAACACTGTAGCCGTCATGCGGTTGCTGGCCACGTGCTCGGCTCTACTACCCATCACTCCGCACTCGCGCTCTCATATATCATCGTATCGACCATCGCATATTGCCTATGGAGTTGCGACACATCCAAGGGCATATAGTAGGTAATAACTGCAGCGTAGAAGAATGTATGTAGTCGATATGAAAAAGTGCCAGATGCTGTTTTAATAAAGGGGAGCCTCGAGCTGAGCTATTGGAGGCGCTGGCTGAATCGACCACATTGGGAGGAGGTGAATCGGACATCTGTTTAAATTCTCTTTTATCATAAAATTCAATTTTATATTTTTAATTTTCTTACTTAATATAATAATTATTTATATACTTAAAATATTATTCGTAATAGTAATAAAGACAAGCGGTTGGACAGCAATAATCGTAGAGTTACTTGATCCTAATAAGTCCAAAACACAGTAATGTGGTCCGCGATGTTCACCCTCTCGGTCAAGAAGGTGTTTGGGATTTTATTTTGCATGCGTAAGATACTTTGTGGGGTTTTGCTCAGTAAAACCAGTAGTGTGGTGAAATATTTTATTATGTGGATGCAGTGTGTAGAGCCCCTGAATAGTATCAAGTAAACTTTTTATATGAAAGATCAGTATATCTGTTGTATCTTTTATTATGAATCATAAGTGAAGTAGATTCTGTGAGTAACATAAGGTGGGTAAATTGCTAGGAATGTTAATGGTAAGTTTATTAAATAGGAGAGCAATGTGATAGCAGTTGTGGCTTGCAGCCCATATTCTTATTCTCTCTCCCGAGGTGGCGGTGAATCTGACCATAGTTAGGCGCGTTGATGTTCTTTTTTTTTTTTTTTTTTTTTTTTTTTTTTTTTGTTTTTTCTACTTTGCCACTAATACTGTTTGGAACAAATATTTATTTGCCAGTTTAAAGATAACATACTCGAGTGTATACACTGAAAAAATATTTAAAATCCTTTCACAATTTTTCATTTTATAACAAAGTTAAAAAACTCTCACATTTTTCAAAATGAAATTCTATGTATGCTCTCTCAGTTAGTGAGCCTAATTTAGTTATATTTTTTAAAAGCATTACATAGGATACTCATTATAAAAGTTATCAGATATGTAATATAAGCGTAGTACGAGAGACTAGCAGAGAAGTATGGATTTCTACTGTGTAATATATTGTGTCTAGTAATTGGTACTAGGTAGCCTCCACCTTAATAGATGACGTGTGAGCGCAATGAGCCGCAGACATAATATCTACTTATGTGTAGGAATAATAACCCAGTTTAAGTGCTAAAGAATACACGCACTGCTAATTCCTGTTATACCTTTTGTTTATCTCTCTTCATAGACGAATGCACGGTTTAATATAGGAGCACTGGTATAGCGTTACCGACTCGTTAGAATGTAGATTCAATCTTTTAGGTGTTTTATTTTTTTGAATTTCAGGAACATTTAGGTCCTGCAAAGATAATTCAAAGATTATTCAATGAATCTTCTAAGATTTTTCACATTTTTTAAAGTTATAAACTCGCACACTAACTCAAGCATAGACAACTGTAGCTAGATTCTATCTCTTACTTGTATAATATTATTTATAGTCATCACACATTTCTTTTAACAATATATCTATAATCTAGGTCTGGTAAGTTTTTTATTACTATTTTTATTTGAATTACATAATATAGGGTATGGCAGTCAGTGTAAGTACTGTATCTGTAGTGTTTAAGTATATTTAATAGTAAAAGTAGCACAAACAATAATTTAGATATATATGTAGACAGTAAGAAATAGAAGAGATAATATCAGAAAATTAGACATTTAAATGGTTCATTTTCTTTTTAATTTCTTTTTTATTCTATATTTTTTTTTTTATGTATTTTTTTTTTATATTGTTTTTTTACTTTGATTAATTTTTTACTCAATTTATTTTCATTTTTATAGCAGATTTAGAGTGTTGGGTCATATCTTTCTTTGATGTGGTAATTTCATGAATTGATGAATTTTTTTTTTTTTTCATTTTTTGGTAAAATCAGATAAAAGAAAATCTTTTTCAACGAACCTGGATTTAAATTTTATTGTAGATTAGCAAAGTTTGGTAGTATTTTACGATCTGAGAGAAGCTTGTTTCACTCAAAATTCAATAGAGAGAAGTTTCCAAAATAATCCTTTTGGGAAGCCCTCTCATACTATTACATTGATATTATGTTGAAATTTTTGTAATAAACAAGTTGAATTTCATTGGTAGTAAAAATATAATTTCTAGTGATACAACAACATATTGTTTGAACAAAGTCAGAAGAGATAGCTGTAGAGAAATACCTCACAATAAAAGAATTTTATTTATATAAGTCATAGAAAATTTTCACTTAAAAAAAAAACTTGATATTAGTCCACATAGCTGTCAAAAATTAAGTTTTACATGTATCTTTAATATCATGAGTGAATAGTGTACGAGTAATGGTGCTCTCACTCTGAGTGCGAGAGTATGACGGTAGGTATAACGAGGCATCGCACACTGTAGCCGGTAGGCTATCCGCGACACTATCAAGCTATATATATAGGTATATATATATATATTATATTATATATTACATTATATATTATATATTAATACCATATAATACTCATATATATTATTAATATATATATATATATAATAATATATTATATATATATTTAGATATAATAGTATAATATATATATACTATATATATATTATATATATATAGCTATATATTATATAATCTATATATATATATATATATTTATTATATATATATATATATATATAATATTTATATTATATAATTATACTATATATTTAGAAATATTTTTGGCATTTCAGCATCATCTCGGTTGCAGATCGTAGGGCCAAAGAATATACTAGAAACTTCTGACTTATCAATAAAAAAGGAATTATGAGGATTACGAAGCTTTCTATTGAAGAGAATATGTGAATCGAAGAAAGATAGATATATATATATAAGCAAATATTTAAAAGTAAGCCCTTTTTCACTTCATATATATATATATATACTCATACATATATATTGTTTATATATATATTATACTATATATTTTATACTATAATATATAGTATTATAATATATATATCTATATATATATATAATATAATATATATACTTATACCTATTCGCTATACGTATATTTTCTATTATATATAATTAATACCATATTATATAAGCACTAATATAATATATATAACCCATATTTTCTTATACTTACATATCTACTATTTACTACACTATATACATCTACCCATACATCATTACCCATATATTTAATATATTATACAATTATTAATTTGTAATACATAGACGCCATTTTGAAGCTTCCTACCAAGTATATTATTTTCTTAGATAGAGGTTTTGGCTTAATACAGTTTTATCTTTCATCCATTTAAATTATTCATTTTTCATACTGTACTTGGGAATCTGCTAACCTGTTTCATCAAAATTTCTTTACTATATATTATATCATCTCTGTTATTATATTTTGGCCGCTCAATTTTTGTATTTGTCTAGACTTTTGATTTCTCTAATTAATGATCTTCATATTGAGATTGAACAAATTTTGACCTCACTTTGTTCATATTCTTTTCAATTGCAATTCAGATTCATCACGTTCTCACCTACATTAAATAGATCTATTTCTGTTCCAATAGAGTTTTTTTAATCACTTGCAATACCTCTTGTTTATTATTTCTCTAACATCTTG
>JABUQX010088607.1:2500-12500 GCA_015478945.1 Trachelipus rathkii
TCTACGTTTTTTAATGCACCTTGCATTCATCTAATTAAATTACTTCTCCATTGATGGTAAGAAATATTATATTGAATGGCCAAGAATAATATCTATATGAATATAATTTTTAATGGAGCACATATTTCTTTTCTTTTAAACGTTTTTGCTTTCCAATGGATTCGAAGTTTTGTAAGTAGAACCTTTTTTAATTTTTATAGATCAATTCATTCAACTTGTACCCGACCACAGTGTCCTCAAAGAATAATTTCTACAAAACAATCAAATATATGGCCTCAAAGTTTTGAGGTAGGTCATATATTATAGTAAACAAACTTAAATGAACTATATGGTAAAATATTAAAATAAAATTTAAATTAAAAGCATTTATATCTAATAAATTGTAATAATTTATAGGTCAACTGGTAAGGGACCTTTCCCTTTGCTATTCACTAAAACTAGTCAGGGGGCCCAATACATTCAATTTAAGAACCAGGTAGGGATCTTGTTCTCTCTATCAGTGGCAAATTGAAACATGGTAGGGACCTTGTTCCCTTTAAAATCAAAACCTGCTTGGGAGCTTCTCCCTTCTAAATCAAACGTGGCAGGGACCTGGTTCCCTCAATCAAATTTAAAAGTCTTAGGAAACTTTCCTCTTTTCAAACAAAAACAGTCAAGGGAATTATCCCTCTCTAATTAAAAATTAGAAAAACTTTATAAAAACTGCCTTAATAGCTTATAAAAGTATATGTGGTTTTTAAGAACAATTACTAAATAGTAAAAGGAAAAAGTGTTCTTGAATTAAATTAATACAAATTAAAGAAAATATAGTTTTTGAAAGTTTAAAATATGAAGCATAGACTTTTTTTTTTGAAAATTGAAGGAAAATAAAACTTAATAAAAACTATTATTATAAAAGTGAAAGTGCAGTTTTAAGATTAAATACCAGTAAAAAGTGAAGCATAGACTTCTTTAAAAAGTTAAAACTTCTTATAAAACAATTTAGTGAAAGAGCCGAGACTCTTTGTGTGTATCTTAATTTAACTGACACTTATTTTAGTAAACTTACTTTAAAACTCTTAATTTAAAATTAACAATTAAAATTATCAATTGTGTCATATTAAGGTGTTTTAAAAATAGCATTATTTAATTTATTTATAAACATTTTTTTTCTTATGTATTACTATGTCACTAATGTACATTAGTAAGATGTTACACCTGTATTCACTTCTCTGAAACCAAAAATTATAAATTCCTCGTACTTCTAGTGCATAAACCTCAAAAAGAAATGTTCCCGCAGGGATTTAAATAAAAAGTACACAACTCTAAAAATAAAATTGTTCCCGCAAGTAGCGAATGTACCTAGTACCATCACTCAATGATAAAAATTATTATCTATGCCTCTAAGAGTGTGCATGGATGATAATGACATGATTTGTAAATAACTTTAATATTTAATAAACTTCGCATTTTACTATTTATCTTATCCCCTCTCAATTATCCTAAATTAAATAACTTTACAAAGCTTGCATTCCCTTTAAATCTTGGTAAAATCAATTAAGGTAATTATTATAATTTTGCTTATTGCTTATGTTTCATTGTTTATGTTATATGTCATCCTTGCATCCTCTAATCTTCCTTTTCATCTTTTTCCATATCCTGCAACTGCTAATTTGCATGAGTTTCATCTGCTTTCGCACGAGCTTATCAACCTCTCCACTTCATCAAATTTCTAAATTCAAATCTCAACATCGCCATTAAGCAGAAAGAGAGGAAGCATTCAAGGGTCGATAGTGTTGGCAACGTTTTTTTCTAAGACACGATGGTGTCTCTACGACCTTAACTTAAACAGTAAGTTTTTACATACTCTATTCTCAATCTCAACTTTCAAATCATTTTATTGGTAGCAGAGCGTAGTTGCTATCACTACCGACTAGCCTGCTACCTTTTCTTTCTGTTTTCTAATTCTTAGTTTTCTAACTTTTTCGAAACTTTTCATTTTTTTGCATTTTTCAACAATGTCTACTGAAACCTCTACTGATACAACTGACCTTAACAAAACTCTACGAGAACACCTACAACAACAGGCCTCACAATCTAATTTATTGTTTAATAAATTGGCACAATTGCCTGATCTCCAATGTCCTTCTCTTACAACTCTTACAAACCACCCTAAATTTCAAAATGATCCTCATCAACTACAACCATCAATTGGAATTGTTGAATGGTTAAAAGCAATTTATGAACAAAATCAGACAATCTTATTGACTCTAACGAAACTTGTTTCACAACTTGACAAACTTCCTCCCACACATTGTAATGAGAAACCGGTACAACAGTATCCTTGTTCATCTCCAGAATATTCAGATTCCTCAAATTTAACTCAAAAATCTAAAGTTAATAAACCGGGTCTCATTGGAAATGTTTGTCACTTTCAACTGAATAAAAAGTATCAAGGTTCTCAAACCTGTTCTAAAGATAAATCTTTTCCTATTTATCAAAGTAATATTTCATCAAAAGTATATGGTATAACCACAAACAACAGCAACAAATTAAACAATCACGGTGGTCTAAACCCACAATAACTTGTACTTACTGTAAAAGAACTGGACATGATATTCGAAAGTGTCGAAAGAGACCATATTGTCAATTTTGCAGTAAACGTGGTCATGTGTATGAACAATGTTACACCAGACAAAACAAATGTATTTATTGCCAAGAACATGGCCATATAATTTCTTTTTGCCCAAAAAGGGACACTAAACAAAATTCTATTATTCCTATTTGTCCTTACTGTGGAAGTAACCACCTGGGCATGAATTGTCCACTGAAAGAAATTTACAGATCTAAAAAGCAGAGCCAATCTTTAAAAACGGAAGTGATCAAAGAATCACCAACACCACCCTTAAAAACTAAATTATCTAACTCTCCAAAATCAACTAATTGGCAAACAAGTGGCAATAAACCACCTACTAAGGAAATTTCAACGAATCAGGTACAGTTACCACCACCACTTAAACTTGAAAAACATCCAATCTTGGAAAGCATGCCGGAGATACAAGGCAATAACAACTTAACCTATAACACCCTCGACGGAAAAGAAGATGTAAGTAATCTTATTCCTATATCTTCCTCTACAACTATCAATCCTAAACTTCCAACTTCTACTACTACTATTCCTACTACTACGATTCCTACTACTACTACTTTATGTACTCTATCTGCCTTATCTACAACTACTTCTACTTCTGCAAAATCTATATTTCATCCTAGCTCTTCTCAATCTACTGTACTTGTCAATCATGACCTTCCACTTACTTCACCTTCTACTATCCCTCCGGATCTTCCTAATTCTAATTCTGATAACTCCTCTAAATCTTCTACTATCAACTGTACTTCAAAACTTCTTTCCAAAACTAATGATGCTTTAGATCCTTTAGGCTCTTCACTTATTTCAATCCACCCGGATTCTTCACCTCATCAGGATAATAAAGAATTTTCAACATCTTGTCCAGAGGACACTGTAGAGTTAGATAATGAATTAACTGATCTTGAAATTAAACAACTTTATGAGTTTCCAATGGATGCAAATTATGTGAATGAATGGCCAGAGGGATTTGAGTATATTTATTTAAACGATGAAACTGATTCACTGTTTCAATGTTGTTCAATTGGTTTGTACGGTCATAGGGAATATGAAATATCTATGCGAATAAGATTAACTAATGAATTAATAAACAATCGTCAGAAATATAATCTGCCAACCAATGGTCAGGCCGGAGAACTAATTATGGACCATTTGAAAAGATCTATCAAACCTGAATGTTTCCCATTTTTACATATTCTACAAGTTTTTGTGGATGCTTTTCCTAAGAAAGAAATTCTTTTGTACATCGGTAAGACTCAGCTTCTTTATTTTGGAACACCTGAAAGCAATGAATTACATTATTTATCTTGCTTTAGTGGAGTTCAGTATCAATATCTTACATTGAAACAAGACCGATTACCAGAGGAATCTCAAAAATTTTTAGCTAGAAAAAGGTTATCAAACAAAAGCTCTAAGGCTTGCACATGAAAAGAAACTACTTTCAACGAATTGAAAAGTAATTCTACCCCATGATTGAATCTGGTGGGGAGGATATAGTAAATATTGTATTGAAATGATCCACATTTTTAAACAACCCTAAAACAACCCTAAAGAAAACAAAATAACACCCCTTGCAAGTCCGGGTTCATCCGGAACGTCGTCATAAGAACGGACATACTTGTGACTTGTAAGGTCTCCAGAGATCACTTACACTATTTGCTACTTAGATTTTCTTTTTTTTTGGCTTTCCATCAGCCACTACAACACATATGAAAAGGAAACAACTTATCATAGTTCTGCTAACTCTTTCTTTTCTTTTACACTTATTTTGCTCCTCTCCATGTGACCTCTTTGAGGATATCTTATATGTCCATCTTCTTACAACTCTTCCAACGTTCGATTCCATCTCACTTTCAACACCGTCAGTTATTTTCCAAATAACTGGTGGGGAGGAAAATGTAAGGATTTTAAATCCTTACCATCAATTACCATCAATTATCTGATTATATATGTTTATTTCTTTCCTATTACAGCAATCTCTAATGGATCTCTATGTATTTTAATGCACCTTGCATTCATCTAATTAAATTACTTCTCCATTGATGGTAAGAAATATTATATTGAATGGCCAAGAATAAGATCTATATGAATATAATTTTTTAATGGAGCACATATTTCTTTTCTTTTTAAACGTTTTTGCTTTCCAATGGATTCGAAGTTTTGTAAGTAGAACCTTTTTTAATTTTTATAGATCAATTCATCCAACTTGTACCCGACCACAGTGTCCTTACTGAACAACAATTTCTACAAAACAATCAAATATATGGCCTCAAAGTTTTGAGGTAGGTCATATATTATAGTAAACAAACCTAAATGAGCTATTGTATGGTAAAACATAAAAATAAAATTCAGGTTAAAAGCATTTATATCTAATAAATTGTAATAATTTATAGGTCGACGTGGTAGGGACCCTTTTCCCTCTATCAAAATCAAAACTGGTAAGGGACCTTTCCCTTTGCTATTCACTAAAACTAGTCAGGGGACCCAATACATTCAATTTAAGAACCAGGTAGGGATCTTGTTCTCTCTATCAGTGGCAAATTGAAACATGGTAGGGACCTTGTTCCGCTACTCAATAAGACGTGTTTGGGAGCTTCTCCCTTCTAAATCAAACGTGGCAGGGACCTGGTTCCCTCAATCAAATTTAAAAGTCTTAGGAAACTTTCCTCTTTTCAAACAAAAACAGTCAAGGGAATTATCCCTCTCTAATTAAAAATTAGAAAAAACTTTATAAAAACTGCCTTAATAGCTTAAAAAAAAAAGTATATTTGGTTTTTAAGAACAATTAAAACCAAATAGTAAAAGGAAAAAGTGTTTTAGAATTAAATTAATACAAACTAAAGAAAATATAGTTTGGAAAGTTTTTAAATTGTGCAAAACTTCTTTTTTTTTGAAAATTGAAAGCAAATTAAACATTATAACGTGAAAGTGCAGTTTTAAAATTGAATACAAGTAAAAATTTGAAGCATAGACTTCTTTAAAAAGTTAAACTTCTTATTAAACAATTTAGTGAAAGAGCCGAGACTCTTTGAGTGTATATTAATTTAATTGACACTTATTTAGAAAACTTACTTTAAAACTCTTAATTTAAAATTAACAATTAAAATTATCAATTGTGTCATATTAAGGTGTTTTAAAGATAGCATTATTTAATTTATTTATAAACATTTTTTTCTTATGTATTACTATGTCACTAATGTACATTAGTAAGATGTTACACCTGTATTCACTTCTCTGAAACCAAAAATTATAAATTCCTCGTACTTCTAGTGCATAAACCTCAAAAAGAAATGTTCCCGCAGGGATTTAAATAAAAAGTACACAACTCTAAAAATAAAATTGTTCCCGCAAGTACCGAATGTACCTAGTACCATCGCTTAATAAGAAAAATTATCTATGCCCCTAAGAGTATGCATGGATGATAATGACATGATGTACTTTTGTAAATAATTTTACTATTTAATAAACCTCTCATTTTACTATTTATCTTATCCCCTCTCAATTATCTTAAATTAAATAACTTTACAAAGCTTGCATTCCCTTTAAATCTTGGTAAAATCAATTAAGGTAATTATTATAATTTTGCTTATTGCTTATGTTTCATTGTTTATGTTATATGTCATCCTTGCATCCTCTAATCTTCCTTTTCATCTTTTTCCATATCCTGCAACTGCTAATTTGCATGAGTTTCATCTGCTTTCGCACGAGCTTATCAACCTCTCCACTTCATCAAATTTCTAAATTCAAATCTCAACATCGCCATTAAGCAGAAAGAGAGGAAGCAGTCATAGGTCGGAAGTGTGGCAACTTTTATTTTAGGACACGATAGTGCCCCTACGGCCTTAAACAGTAAGTCTTTATCATACTCCATTCTCAATCTCAACTTTCAAATCATTTTATATATATATATATATATATATATATATATATATATATATATATAATATATATAATATATATAGTATATATATATATATATATATAATTTATATATATATATATATATATATATATATACCTATATATTATATATAAATATATATATATATATATATATATATATATATATATATATATATATATATATTATATATATTATTATATATTATATATATATATATAATATATATAATATATATATATATATATATATATATATATATATAATAAATTGTGGCCACCGACCTTAAAGTTTAAAGAATGGTAAAGTCTTGCAGGCTTAGATGGAATTACTGGTGAAATGAGAACGAAG
Organism: Trachelipus rathkii; assembly: GCA_015478945.1. Lineage (NCBI taxonomy): Eukaryota > Metazoa > Arthropoda > Malacostraca > Isopoda > Trachelipodidae > Trachelipus > Trachelipus rathkii. Next base: position 9,379 of record JABUQX010088607.1, read on the forward strand.
GCGGATGGTGATTGAATGGATTTGGAAGTTGTGTAAAAAAGGGTTTATGGAGGGAATAGTTCCGAGAGATTGAAGGAGAGCAGTAATAGTACTTATATTAAGGGTAAGTGAGATAAGGGAAACTGTAGGAACAATAAAGGAATTAGTTTATTGAGTGTTGTAGGGAAGATATATGCTGGTATTTTGTTGAAAGAGTACGTTGAGTGACGAAGGACTGATTGGGAGAAAAAGAAGGATTAGTAGTAGTAGAGGAGTGTGGATCAAAATTAATTACATTGAAACAAATGATTAAGAAAATGAGAAAAAAGAATAAATTGTATTTAGGTTTTATGGATTTGCAACAAGCGTATGATAGGATTAATAGGGAAACTCTGTGGAAGGTGTTACTGATATATGGTATTGGTGGTAGGCTTTTGTATGGATCAAAAATATGTATGACGAAAGTGAAGCGTTTGTAAGAATAAATGGTCAAAAGTGATTGGTTTAATATTAATATTGGAGTGAGGCAGGGATGTGTTATGACTCCTTGGTTATTTAATTTGTATATAGATGGGGTTATGAAAGAATTAGAGGTGGAGGTGGCAGGAGAAAGTGTTAGAATGATGGAGAATGGAAGAGAGTGGAGGGTGCCCTGCTTAATGGGGATGATTTGGTTTTGCATGGTGAATCTGAAGAGAGTTTGAGAGGATTGGTAGAGCGTGTAAAGAGAGGGTTTTGAAAGTAAATGTAGATAAGAGTAAGGTTATGGTAGTGAGTGAGGAGAGTCTGTGGTGTGAACTCATGTTAGATGGTGAGCAACTGGAACAAGTATTGGAGTTTAAATATTTAAGATATATGTTGGATGAAAAGGGAACGGATGATGCAGAATGTATGAGGAATCAACACATTAGGGGGTTGTGTAGTGTGAAGAAGGGGGTAAATGAGAATAAATGAGTACATTGAGATGTTTTGGTAATATGGAAAGGATATATAATAGTCAGTTTGTTAAGTGGATTTACAGTGGTGAGTGTGCTGGAAATAGAATGGCTGGGAGACCAAAGAAAAGTGGATTGAGTCAGTAAAGAAATGCCTGAAGGAGAGGAATGTGAGTTTGGCAGAGGTTTGGAAATAAAGGTTTGCTTAAACTTTGTTCTTTGTAATACACAAGGAACACTATATATATAGGTTTTGAAAATGATGGCATGGAGTGCTAAGGAGGTTGAATGAGAGACTTTTACCTATGATTTGTTGACTAAGGAAAAACCTAAAAACTATTAGGATTATTGAAGATGTTAGAGAGAATATATAACAAGAGGTATTTGCAAGTGATTAAAAATCTCTATTGGAGACAGAAATGATCTATTAAGAGTGAGAACGATGAATCTGAATGCAATTGAAAAGAATATCGAACTAAAGAGTGAGGTCAGCAAATTTGTTCAATCTCTAAATGAAGATCATTGACATTAGAGAAATCAAAGTCTAGACAAAACAAAAATGAGCGGCCAAAATATTAATAACAGAGATGATAGTAATATATAGTAAAGAAATATTTGATGAAACAGGTTAACAAATTCCAAATACAGTATGAAAAATGAATAATTAAAATGGATGAAAGGATAAAACTGAGAAAAAGGCCAAAACAGATTTTAAGATTGATGATAAAATTTCTGGAGGAATGTGGAAGAGGAGATGGTGTAGGAAAATATTCATTTAATATATAAAAATATATATATAATATATATATATATATATATATATATATATATATATATATATATATATATATATATATATATATATATATATTAATATATTATATAATATTATATATATTTATACTGTATAGCTAAATTATATATATATATATATAAATATATATATATATATATTATATATATATATATAATATAATATATATATATTACATTTATATATATATATATATATGATATATACGGTATTATATACCGTATATATATATATATATATATGAAGTGAAAAATCTTAATTTTTAATATTTTTCTTAAAACCAGATTCACTTTCTTTCATTCACTATTCTCTTTCAATAGAAAGCTTCGTCATCCTCATTAATTCCTTTTTTATGAAGTCAGAAGTTTCTAGTATATCTTTTGGCCTAACATCTGCCAAAACCGAGGATATGCTGGAAATGCCAATATTTCAATATATATATATATATATATCCGTATATATTATATATATATATATATATATATATTATATATTATAGTATATATATATATATATATATATATATATATTAGCTATATATATATATAATATATATATATATATAATATATATATATATATATATATATATATATATATATTATATAATATATATATATAATACATATATATATATTTTATATATATACTATATATATATACGTTATATATATATTATATTATATTATATGATATACCGTATATATATATATATATAATATATATATAATATATAATATATATATATATATATTATAAATACATGTAAACTTATTTTTGACAGCTATGTGGACTAATCAATTTTTTTTTAAGTGGAAATTTTTCTTATGACTTATATAAATAAATCTTTATTGTGAGCGTATTTCTCTACAGCTACCTTCTGACTGTTTGTTCAAACAATATGTTGTTTGTATCACTAGAAATTTATTATTTTTACTAACCAATGAAAACAACATTGTATTAACAAAATTCATTCAAACAGATTAATAGAGATGTGATGGGCTTTTCCAAATGATTATTTTTTTGGAAAAACTTTCGTCTCTTAGTTGGAATTTGATGAAACAAGCATCATAAGAAAAAACTTACCAAATCATTTCCAAATCTACAATAAAATTTGAAACCAGTTCGTTAAAAGATTTCTTTATATCTGATTTTACCAAAAAATGAAAAAAAAAAAAATTCATCAATGTCATGAAAATTACACATCAAAAGAAAGATATGACCCAACCACTCTAAATCTGCTATAAAAATGAAAATAAATTGAGTGAAAAATAATCAAAGTAAAAAACAATTATAAAATTAACATGCAAAAAAAAATAAAAAAAAAGAAATTAAAAAAAAAAAATGACCATTTAAAATGTCTTAATTTTCTGAAGATTGCCTCTATTTTCTTAC
>JABUQX010088607.1:17500-22238 GCA_015478945.1 Trachelipus rathkii
GACAATTAATAGGTAAGATCATCATAATTCCGAAAGTCTCAAACTCTACCTTGAGCACTTAGATTATGGCTAGTCTTGTCATGTGAGGGAGGAAGTTTTTTCCATATTGGGGTGGAAACTTCTTTGAATATGAGGTTTTGAATTGCCAACAAGGCCTTCACAAAAAGGAATTTGGGAGCAATACTTCCAAATTCATTATCTGAATGACTATGTTAAGGTTTGATTGATAACATTAGTGATTTTGAAATACTTGTTAAGTTGAAGTAGGTTAAGCGTTGCTTTCTATAGTTTTTAGAGACATCCCTTACTGAGTTCGTAATCATTCTCTCCCAAACTGTCCCACCCAACGGAATAGACTGGACTCTTGTAATGTTTGATGTTATTGGTACGCAATTGTTCGGAGAAATATTTTGAAGACAAAGTTCTAACAGATATTTTCCACTGTTTGAAACCTGGTGTTCTCCACCTCGTTCAGAGATAATAACAAGCAGATGCACTCTCGAGCCGGTGGAGGCCATTACACTCACGATAAGTGTAGTATGCACACACTATAACTGATCAGTATTGAGATGGGATATAGTATGAGTGAACAAGGATGTGGGATAGACGCGCTAGAGTCTGATTGTAGGTGAAAGGACAGTCAGAATCGTGTGATTCTCTGATATTCAGGCAGTAGCACAATTATGATACATTTTTGTGAAATTCCTTATCATTATCTTTAAACGAATGCCCTGTAAAGTCCCCATCAGTATGCTCAAAGGACGGCACAAAATTTAACTCTATGATGAGGAAGATTAGTCATTTTGGATATTTAAAGAGTATACTGTTAAATTTTTTTTGCATACTATACACTCTGACAAAACATTCTTTACAGCCTGTCCTTGGTAATCCAGAAGCCATGAGATCTGATTAAATTGATAGTGGTTTGAACACCCAAGTGTTGACATCTAGAATAAAGTCTCTTAATCTGATTAATTCTAGTGAGATGATGATCCTTGCCAAGAAGAATTGGATTTATCACATCATCATTAATATAAAAGTGTCTTGGCAATTCTACCTTTGGATCGGATGAGGCCTTTATCATATGAATAAGTTAAGTTGATTGACCAGCGGTGGAATTTCATCTTTTTAGGTATTTTGGAGAAAAATAATATTCCGTTTAGAAAAACAATGCTCTCGATTAATCTCACACATAGAGTTTGGGCTTTCCCTGATCACAATCTTTCATCCAGCCTTTACTCCTGCAATGGAATTTGAATATTTTTTGAAGTTACTTTAATAAGCCTATGCCTTTGATATCTTTAAATGGTAGACTGAGAAACACACAGATGTGTTACATTGTAAAGTCTTTTCCTTTGGCCTCAGACAAACATTTAAATTTACTAATAGGCCATTGAGATTGGTCTAAAAGAATCCAAGAAGGACCCTTTAGCAATAATGGCATTTTGAAAGAAAGTAGAGGTTGTAACTCCTCTTAGGTAAGCGATTCTGGGTTTTCAGCCAGGTATTGATGTAAGATAAGAAATGGATACTTGTCCTTCTAGCTCAATTGATTTTTGGATTGAAATAAATTTCTTTGAGCTATTTTTACAAAAACTTTTGATCTTTTTTGCTCTTCCGGATATGAGCATGAAGGACAATTTGAGCCATCACAACACCTTTATGTTTTTGAAATGAACATTTAGGGTAAATTCTGATAATATTGATATTGATAACATTACCCTCAAATGGACCAGATACTCTAAAGAGGGCAAAGCCCTAGATTTGAGAGGGGCCACCTTGCCTTTGAGAAATTAAATTAGAACCTTGAACATATACTATAAACCGAACAGAACATAACAAGATAGAAGAAAGCACACATAATACGAATAAAGTGAGTTTGAGGGGAAGGTGATAAAGAAACCTTTATGGAACGTATACGTGTTCTTATAGGTACCGAGATATAGTTGCGAGTAGAAGTACTAATTTTATTGTATGGCTATCTCTGAACTGTGAAACACAGGACTAACATAAAACATCATACGACGACCGTGGATCATGGGTCGATGCTCTGCCAGCTACACTTGGAACTGTGACACAATAATATAGCAGCATGTGGGAGTGCTCTAATTTAGTAACCGCTCTTAAAGTTACGGGTAAGAAGATATTTAAAGGGTCAAAAACCTAGGACACATCAACAATTGTTATTGGGAGTTATCGTGTGATAGATGTGTATGTTGATATATATATATGTCTGTTGAGAGCGAGCGTTCATGAGACTCGGTTACTGTAGTTGCTCTCACGTTAGATATAGAATAGCTATGACCCAGTAGAGAGTAGCCTGTGCATAGCTGATACTCAATAGGGAGTGGAGCTAATAGGGACTATTCTACTCTTTTCCATAACAGTTTCTTAATTGATCATTATTAGAGTCCCAATTCTAAGATGGAACCCATCTTTCATTCTTCTGTTGCATTCATAATAAAAGTTTCTTTTAAAGTTGTAGATCTTTGCCACTATAATTAATTAATCAACAAAAAAATTATCAATAGAATCTGAGTACAATGCATCATGCCTTATAAGATGAGCACTCGATGCTTGATGATATATTGAGGATGAAGTGAGGAATGTGCGTCCTCTGACATAAGCAGTAACAATGGGTTATGTGGATGTGTGAGTGACTGACCATGTACTTTTCCAAAAAAAAGCAAAGCGATTGCGGTCTTCATAGTTTTTAACTTAATCTGAAGGAGGCTTGTTTTATATCCGATAACATAAACTGATTTGATCTGAAACCGGATAAATGAAACCTAACAGGAGCGCACTCATGCAGAGTATGGCTCGAGAGCTCCTCACTCATCTTAAGGAGGGAATGGGTAACTAAATGGATAGGTGTAATAGAGAACGCGAAGATGGCGGTAGCAGCCTGTATTATGACACTCTATGTGTATATTGGACAGTGTACTGTTTTACAGGATATAGACGAGTCTTTGAAGCAGCGTACGGCAGAATAGTCAATATATATGGATGTTATCAATACTCTCTCTAAACTTGAACTCTTGGGTAACTCTTAAATTGTCTGTGGAAGTTAACTCATAGTTGCGCTGTCGCTATGACTCACGAATCTTTGTTCTTCAGTTAAGAATTTTTTAAATGAGACTCTACTAGGAACGCAGAGATTCGGCACAGCGTCTTATTTGAGTTATTGGGTTTGTCGAAATCAGGGCCAAGAATGGAGAGAACGTTCGACTTCGACGATGCCCATTGTTACACTGGACCACAGGTGTTACGTTACACTTTAGTGTTGTCCGAGTCGCTTAAGGTGGTATGAAATACCAGACGTGTGTGGCTTTTCGTATGCCGATATTGCTGAATACACTGAGTAGTAATCTGTCACGGTAATCGAGGTGTGAGCTTCTCACTATTGCCAGACCGAGTACTTGGTTAAAGACGGAAGTAGCTTCACCGGTGGCTCAAAGCGCATTGTTCAGCTGTACACTCATAGTACGTGCGTTCTAGGTTACTACCTCTTGCTCTAAGGAATGTTCGCCAGAATTGGAATGCTACAGTAACACGTGGCCTGATGACATAGAGCCATATGGATTTACACTAGAGAAAGTCTACGCGCTCGACCTGAGCCATATTAAGCATATAGGTATGGTTAGAAGTGATTTAGATTGATTTTGAATATGTTATGATTTTGAACAATTGATGATGGATTTGAACTCTTATTTGATTATTGTTATAAAATTAGTTAATATTTCAATGGAATAATAGAACCATTCTTAACTTAAAGCAGATCCCTCATCACATTAATCAATCTAAGTTTTGGGCGGAGAATACTCTATTTAAATCAATTTGGCCAATTAAGGGATCCAATCGAAAAATGAGTTATTAAACTCTTTATAGCCAGATCAGCCATCTTTAAGATTTATTTTTTATAAATTAATTAGAGTGATCTAGAATTAATCTCGTACTTAATTTACAGATCCTCATCAACCAAAAGAGGAAGGTGAAACAAGACTGGTCATATATTAAGAACAGTCTCTTTCAAGTGCGGGTGCTAATACCTATAAGTTTTATTCGTATTGGTGTTTGCTGATTCTACAGATATATTGAGTTTGTCAAGCACTCCTTTTGAAAGGTAGGACCTCTGGAGCCCACGTCGACTAGGCATCGACTGAAGCCGAACTTTTCCCCTACGCAACCTTATAGTAAATTGATGGCAACAAATATAATTGTTGGTGCATTGGCTAAAGCTAGCACATACATTGTGAGGGTGGACTTTTCCTTTGCTTCAAAGAGCTGTAATTCCTTTCTTTTTATTACAGACTTGGAACATAAAAGAAGTTGCTCTTCAAAGTCCAGGGACACTGATCTGCGTATGTTTAGTAATGAACAATTACTGCACTATCTACTCACATTACTCTTTTAATTCTTAAATATAGGTGATCCATTGCATTGGTCATCACATGACCTTGGGATGAACAAACTTACAATGATTTTGAATAACATTTGATTTTGGAAGTGGAAGAATCAATACTATGAGAAGCTTCATTTCCACTAACTTCATTAGTATAAGTTTTGGAATTCTGCAAAGCAGAATTGGAATCAGCCCTATTATTAGTTTAAAGACTCCTTCGTCCTTTGATTTTCATTTAATTTTAAATTTAAAATTTAGGCTTATCTGAAGTATTTACAATTTTAAATTTTGAATAGTATTATGGGAAGGGAACCTATGTTGATTTTTGACCTTTAT
>JABUQX010088608.1:0-10000 GCA_015478945.1 Trachelipus rathkii
AGAGGCTATCATGGTGAATTTACGCCTCCTCACCCTCCGCAATCTCTCCCCCAGTCCGCATCGCATGAACACCCCTTGTGTAAGGTCATCCTCTACCAGTAGGACCGCTGGGGAGCGTTACTATCACCGCACCTTCCTGGAGCATGCCCGGAAATTTGTTCAGCCGTGCACATTCTCTGGAAACTCTGCAGCCAATCCTTAGGGGCGGTACAGAACACTGGCTCCCCTGCTCGGCACCGCCTTCTGCGTGTTTTCGACCCTTCCATGAAGCCCCACTACCTTATCGATACTGGAGCTGAGATTTCTTGTCTACCTTCAAATAGTCTGGTTCCTCCCGGTACTCAACCTACCCGTTTCCTGTGCGCCGCGAACGGTACTGCCATTGGTACTTACGGTGAACGTTCATGTACCCTCGACCTCCTTCTCAGAGGGTTTTCCGATGGGTTTTCACAGTTGCTGCAGTCACTCAACCGATTATCAGCACATATTTTTGAAACATTTCCACCTACTGGTGGATCTTTGGAGCCAACGCTTGGTAGCTAGCAACACCACCCTTTTCTTCAAGGGCAACATCTATCCTTCTGCAATAGGGAACATTTCCGCTGTTCATCCTCCCATTTTTCTCTTCCCCCTTCCTCTTTCTCCTACAGAAGGACTGTCCATCTCCTGCACCCCTGCTCTTCAATTGCCCCAGTCAAGCATTCAGCCCTCCACCACATAGAGACCGCAGGTCCTCCGATCATTGCCTCGCTCCGGAGAAGCTGAAGATCGCTTGTGCTGAGTTTGATCACATGCTTGAGGTGGGAATCGTTCGACCTTCCAAGAGCAGTTGGACTGCACCCTTACACCTTGTCTCTAAAGCTCCCCTGTGGAAATTTTAGGGCTCTCAACGCGATCACATCCAGTCTTTCACGTCCCACCTCAGTGGTGCTACAATATTTTCCAAAATCGATCTGGTCCGCGCCTATCACCAGATCCCTGTAGGACTCGAGGATGTTCACAAGACTGCCGTGATTACACCTTTCGGACTTTTTAAGTTCTTGAGAACCACCTTCGGTTTACGGAAGGTTGTTCAAACTTTCCAGTGGTTCATTGACACTGTCTTGCGAGGGCTACCATTCTGTTTGGCCTACATCGACGACCTTCTTATAGCTTCCAACTTCCAACACAATAAGCACCTTTCTGCAATCTTCTCCTGACTAGACGAATACGTATCTGCATCAGCCCGGAGAAGTCCCGTTTCGGCTACCCTCTCTCACGTTTCTTGGCCATACAGTTTTCTGAAGGTGTTACTCCCTCCAGTCATTCGTGCTTTTCCTTTACCCGAGACGCAGAGCGACTGAAGCAGTTTCTCGGGATGCTGAACTACTACCATCGCTTTCTACCTGCAGCAGCAGCTGCTGTCATTCAGCCTCTCACAGAGCTTCTCCGTCCGAAGAAAAGAGTTGTCTCGGTCAAGGTAGAGTGGATGGAACAAGGTCGTATTGCTTTCACTTCTGCAAAAGACGCATTCGCGGACGCCACTCATCTTGTCCACCCACAGGACTCTGCAGCAACTCGCGTTCAGGTTGATTCCTCCGATTTCGCGGTCGGAGACGTTATGCAGCAACACCTGAATGGTTCTTGGTCTCCTGTTGCCTTTTCTTGAATCTACAGCCTCCTGAAACCCGCTACAGCGCCTTCGGCAGAGAGCTGCTGGCAATTTACCTTGCAGTCAAACGCTTCAGATACTTTATGGAAGGCCGGTAAAATCACATTCTCGCCGATCGAAAGCTGATTACCTTCGCCATGGCATCTCGAAATGAACGACACTTGCTGTGATGCTCGTCATTTGGAATTTTTTTCGCAGTTTGCGACAGACATCCGTCACGTCCCAGGTGCGGATAAACTCACGGCTGAGCACTTTCACGAATCGAGATTACCTCCATATCTTCTTACTCCCCAGCATCAATACGAGGACATAGCCCTGCACAGTCATCAGAAAACTCTTTCCCATGACTTCTTCTCTGAACTCGGATATGTGGATTTCTCTTTCGGACATTCAGAGCAGCTCATCCTGAGACAACGTTCTACTGGTGCTCCCCGTCCCCCCCCCCTTTTTCATTTCTCCTGCTTTCGGCAAACCTGTTTATATTCTTGCTGCTTCACTCTCTTTCTCACCCCGGTATCGCGGCCTCTCAAAAGCTGGTTACGGCCCGGTGTTAATACTGATGTGCGAAAGTGGACTCGTGAATGCCTTCCTTGTCAGCGTTCTAAGTAGCACCGACACACTACAGCCCCTCTCCTGGAGTTTCTCCCCCCTTGAGAACGTTTTGAGAAAGTACATATCGACATTGTTGGTCCCCTTCCTCCTTCTGATGGAGATAATATATGCCTTGACATGTATTGACCGATTCAGCGCCGCTGCCGAGCCATTTCTCTCAAACCGCCAACTGCGACGTACAATTAGCTAAAGCTATTTCATGACCACTGGTTTGCGCGTTTCTGGCGTACGCTTACCTGTGACCACTGAATCAAGGTAGACATTTTTAATCTTTCCTTTGGAAAAGATTTGATGCGTGCTGGGTTCTGAGCCGCACTCGGGACCCCCAGCTTTCAACCGGCTTCAAATGGGATCATAAGATTTCACCGCCAGCTTAAGGCAGTTGGACGCTCACCCCAGCATGAGCAATGGACTGAGGCTCTTCTTTTTTGATTTGCAAAAGCGCACTCTGGGGACCTCAAAGGAGACTTGCAATGCACAGACGCCGGAACTAGTCTATGGCTCTCCCTTACGCTTGCCAGGTGAATTCTTTTCTCATCTTTTCTCAGTCTTCCCCTTCACCTTCGTCGGATCCTCTCTCCTACCTCGCGTTTGAAGAACTGGGTTGTCTCGTGGAGACCATCACCTTCCAGACCAGACAAGTTTAACTCTTCGTTCGAGAGAACTGGCACATGCACGCAATTTTATCTGTTCGTCACGACGTTTACAGATTGCTTCTATCATGCCTTGGTATGCACGATCCGTTTTAAGGTCTTGACAAGCAGTGAATTCTTCACACCTTCAACGCCTACGAGGCGAACAAGGTCGTCTGCATCTACCGTCTGAAGCTAGCCTTCCTAAAGGCCGGGCCTAACCTCCGGAACCTTCCAACTCTCTACCTCCTAAAGGTATTCCGCTCCCTACTTCCCCCCTCCCATGCATTCCCTTCTCTACCTACCCCTCCTTTGTCCTCTCCCTTCTCATCCTTCAACACGTCTAGTACAGTCGCCTGTTTCTTGACCTCATCATGCACCTGTCCTTCACTCCACTCTGCCTCCACCACCGGGTGAAAGAAAGACGCGTGCTGGCCATCGGGTTCACATTCCAGCCGCTACCTGGACTAACAGGAACTCCTGACCACTACTCCGAAGGGACGGGAGGGGGGAGAGTACTGTAGCGGTCGGACAAGACTTTCTGAAGCATTTCTCGTCGGTTCACTTTTATTGCCTTGAAATTCCTAGCCTAGTTTTTTCGCTCTGGAAGCATTTCCGCCTGATCTACTGTTAGCGTGTACTTCATTCGCAAGATATTATATAGATATATAAACAAAGCCTCGTCTTATTCTGGTTTTGGATTTATCCGGCTGTGACAAGGATCAATCCAAAAGTGTGTGCTACAACATAACTGAGCACCTAATAAAACTAAAATTCATCTGAGATTTTCTTTCCGTTTCAATCCCTCTCACATCCCCCTAGCCTTCCATCTTAGAAGTCTACAATATAAATAAAATTATACTTATTATATATACTTATTACTATATATATTTAGTATATATGTATATTATTATATATTATTATATATATATATATAGTATATATATTTATATATATATATATTATTTTATATTATATACTATATATATATATATATATATATATATATATATAGTATATATTAGGATATATAATATATATATATATATGTATATTATTATATCATTATATAAATATACTATATATATATACTATATAGATATATAGTATATATATATATTACTCTTATTAATATTAGTTATTATTATTAGTCATTATATTAATTAATTAATTATTATATTGATTATTATTATATAATTATTATTTATATGAGAGCAGTGATAGTGATAGTAGCATAATGATCGTAATGATATTGGAAGTATAGTAGTGTTTTTTATATTTGTAATATATAACTGATTGGGTATAGTGTACTATGTATTTAGGTTCATGTATAGTCAATTCTATCGTATGATATGTTATATATAATAATGCTGTTTTTTTTTTGTCGTAAATATAAGTTATATTTCATTTTAATATAAAAGCGCCCGATAGCATCAGCTGTTAGACGCACATCGCACAAAAAGCGAGGGTAGATTAGCATGGTTTAGAGCAGCTTAAAGGTGGGAGAATGTGAGCTATTCTTCCTTTGGGCTTGGCTTCGTCCTGCCGGTCTGAGGTGTGCAACACCCTCCCTTGATTAGGGCTCTGCCCGTGAGTGATGGTGTTTATCTCTGTAAAAAAAAAAAAATAAAAAAAATAAAAAAAAATAAATTAAATACATGATATTCAAGACTTACTTTTATAGACCTCCTTTTTAGTCAGTAGATGATTATCAATAGTTTACTAACTACTATTATTTAAGTTACATCAAAATTTTATACATATAGGGATCATTAGAATGGGGTAGGATCCTACTTCCGCTCTTACCTTAATATATATAAAATAATCACAAACTTAAATAAGCTAACTATTGCACTGATTATAATATTCAGCAAAGTCAAATTTTAACTTCAAATGTTTTTTTACACTTATTAGCAAAATCACAAATTTATATGTTAACCTTTTTTTCAACTTTACACAGTTGATATTCTACTTTATAATTCAACTTTTTCTAAAGTCTCATATTTTATAATTCAATAAAGAGTACATCAAAAAATAAATCTTTGTTTAGCTTTAGCACTGAAAATGAGAAATAAAAAACTAAGCTTAACTGACTAACTACATAAAAAAATAAAATTTCCTTAAACATCAAGAAGGTTAGAATTAGTTGAAGAATCTGACTTTAAGACATCTTCCAGATAGCAGAGGATTCTTCAACCAAAACTGTAACAAAAAGAATCATTCTAATTATATTTTCCTTTTTCCTCCTAATTTGCTCCTAGTCTAGTAACTTTAATAAACTCCAGATTTTATTATTACCTTTTTCTTTGGTTAAGCCATCCGCAACTTGATCCCTATTGCTTATCCATTCTATGTTGGTAATAACACCATCCTCCAATTTAGATTTAATATTTAACATATCTATTCTTAATTTTAACTCCTGCCTCAGACCGAATATTATCACGAAGAGATTTGCAATCTGTTTTAACAATTATATCTATTTTGGAATCTTCCTCTATCATAACGTTTAATTCTTCCCATAAATATTTGATATATTCAGCCCATTCTATAGCTTCTACCATACTCATAGTTTCACCTGCTAAAGTTGAACCTACGACTCTTTTCGCTAATTTGGACTTCCACACAATCGTGTTTTTCCTTCCGTTACTATCTCTTAATAATACACAATAACCAATTTGAGTCTTACCTTCATCCATATTTCCAAAAGATGCGTCTGGATAAACTTCGAGAACTAATCTTCCTTTTTTCAATTTCTCTATTACTAGCTCAGTTTTTATCCTTTTTGTCTTTTCGACTATTTTATTTATTTCCTTCAAGTTATGACCATTAGCACATTGCATATTTCTTCCTAGTTTGCTTACAGAAAAGCTCAACTCTGGCCTAGTATGCTGAGCTAGCCAATTGAGTTTTCCTAATACGGAACGGTATGATGTCTGTTCTTCATTACTTAAGATGTCATTCAAATTCATTCTTTTTTCCATGTCAATCTTCTCTAATTTTTCTTGTATATATTTATTCTGATCCATTATAATGTCTTCATTTTTTTCACTTATGTGTATTCCTACATATTGAAAATCTTCTCTCATTATGCTCCCAACCTTTAATCTTTCCAATTATTTTTTCATGAAAATTCACTTCACCGCCATATATCATATCATCGACGTGAATTCCCATTATCCCTATAAGCTTACCATTTTCCTTCCAGAAAAAAATTGTTTTTTCAACTTTACTTTTCTCACCTCCTGTTTCTTTCATTATTTCACTCATACTGTCATACCAACTTCTTGCAGCATCATTTAAACCATAAACTGCCTTCCGGAGTTTCCAAATTTTTTTCATTATCACTTCATCATTACTGCCAATAAATATACATCTTCTTTGAAGTTTCCTTGAAGTGATATGCAGTTTTTACATCTAAAAAGTATTATTCTCCATTTCATGGTCATTTTATTTTGTAACGTAGACTATTTTTTAAACCTTCAGGTGATAACGTTGGAGAGTCACCAAGCCACACTATCTTTGTCTATTTTTTCCATGAATCCCTTTGCAACAAGACGTGCTTACAACATATACCACGTTCATTTTCTTTTTGACTTATTATCTCATCTTGTTCTCACAGGTTCATGCTCTTATGATTCCAAATCTCACCGTCTTCATAGACTTCATTTTTTCTTTCGCAGCTTAAAAGTTCCTTCTTTTTGGCACTTTTTACTCTTTCGCTTTTGCCAATCTTCATTTCTCTAAATATATTTCTTCATCATCCATTATGGCTGTTTCTTCCCCTCATTCTCCTATTCTATTTGCTTTGTCTTTCCACTAATATCTTCTTTCACATCGTAATCTTTAAGGTTTATCCATTCTTTTTCCTCATTATCTTCTCTTATAATATTATAAGAATATTTGTATATACCTCCTTTTTTTTCCTCCTCTACTTACAATCTTAATTTTCATCCACCTTTCTTCATCGGGCTGCTTAACTACATATTCTCCTCCTATCTTTAATTTTTTGTTATATTTAAATCTTTGTCTTTGTTATTTCTCCTCTTCCTCCTACTATCTCACTACTGATCTTTGTAAACTCAAACCTTGTTTCTTCCTCTATCTCATCTCTTCTTACGATAGCTCTCTTGTGTATTCTTGTTCATATGAATTTGTTGATGTTCTTTCATGTTACCTCCATGTCATTACCCACACAGTTTTTCCCTTCTCTTCACACCACCACTTTTTGGCAGGTCCTCTCCTCTGTTTTCATTGGCTCTCTAGTAGAAAACTTTGTCTCCTAATGTCTGCCTACCTCAAGTTTATGATGGTCCTTACATTGCTGTTTTAAGGCTCTCTATCTCTATTCTTACAATCTATACTTTGTACAAATTTCCTTGTATTTTTTCCTCTTGAATTTCATTGCCTTCCATTCCAACTTCATTCCTTCCCAATTTTCTTCTAATTGGGCTGCGGAGTGTAATCTCTTCTTCTTTCATTGCTGTATTATATATCCCAAACACTTTCTGTCTAGGTGAAAAACCACCAGTTGAGATTATTCCATTTCTCGCATTCACTATCCAATAAAGAGCCCATTTCTTTCCTCCTGTTTTTCCTTCTTTGACTTTTCTCAAACTCTCCTTAATAATTCCTAATATTCTCTCACATTTACCGTTGCTCCACGGACTTTCACCTGCCGTGCTTAAAAGTTCAATACCAAAACTATCGGTAAATTCTGTAATTCTTTAATTTTGGAATTCCGCTTATCCTCCATACCGTTAGTATTTTCTCAGGAATGGACCGGAAAATTCCTATCCAAATTTCGATTACTATTTCTATGCATTTCTTCAGGTCTTTTACTTTTTTATTCCATTTTTTTTTGACAGAATCTCGTGTTCCAATCTATTAATACAAGAAATTTATCACCGTGAAGTTCACCAATATCTAATGCTATGAGTTCATTGAACTTCTTAGCCAAGGGCAAACCTACTACAGGTTTGCTAGGAGTTTTTTTAAATCTCTTACAAATATTACATTTTTCACAAATATTTTTAGGTATTTTAAATTTTTCCTTTTTATTTATCTCAAAACTTTGATTGTTTTTGGTATACTGATTAATCAATTCTTTCAGTTTCTCAAAACTGCAGTGTCCAAATTGAAGATGAAGTTTCCTACAATTCTTCTCGTTGTGAATGTTTTGTAATAAAAAAACAACCCTTCTCCCAAAATTCTTTTTAACCATATACTTTTTCACGTGTATAACTTCTGCGATCTCCTCGAAACACCATTCTCATTTTTCACAAAAGGAATCTTTTTTCCTTTCAACAAGTTCATTGCATTCTAAGCTATCATTTCTTTAAAAATTAATTTTAATGATTTGAACGTTTAATTTCGAGTACTCAGTCCCAAGAATAGCAGAGAAATAGTAGTTTGCAAATCTCCTATTTCTAGTTAAACCTTCTTCTATCACAAAAGATTCTGGAATAATTCATATTTAAACTTTTACTTTGAAATTTTTCCATTCTCACACAAAAAAATAATTTTAAAACATAATTCTTTTCTATCTTGTAGAAAAATACCATTTCTTCTAAATTCTTACTCAGCTAAAAAAAAGCATCATTGAATCTTATATATATCATAAATATTCACAACTCTCCAACAACTGTATTAGGGCATCTGTGTCTTTTCACCACACAATCTCTCATTTCCTTTTCATAATGTTCAATGTGAAGTTCTCTTTCGACTATAAAACTATTCTTTACCTTATTATCTTCCACTTTCTTCTCACCGAATCTTGAACAGTGATAACTCAGGTGAACTCCTTTTTTTCACAATGTTGGTACAAAATCTGTCTTTAAACCTACAGACCGATTCACTATGCCCTTCTCTGCGGCAAGTTCTCACTTATTTTTTCCTTCTTTTTTCAGGACATTGATACCTCATATGTCCTTCTTTATGACAATTAAAACATTTTGTATCTTTTTTCCTTTCACCTTCACTCAACCAAGCCCTTTCATTTTTTCCTTGAGCTCCTTTAATGCTATCCCATAATATCTATCAATACTTCACTCACTCTCTTGTATTTCATCTCTCCATCTAAACTACTCATCACTATTTTTTCATCTTGTTCATCTAACCTACTCCTCACAAACAACAAACCTCCAGTTTGCTCATCATCCATTTCCTTCATTCCTGAAGCAATACTTTTCCTTAAGGTGGCATCAAATCTACTTACATAATCTACCATACTTTCTTCCTTTCCTCTCATAATTCTGAAGAGATCATTCATGTTTCTAATCTTTGTTCTTTTTTCATCTATTCCATATTTTTTGTCTAGAATTTTGATAATTTCCTTCCATCCTTCACCTATTGCGATGTCCTCTCTTTTTATATCTTTTACCAATTGCCACGGTTCTCCGGACAAAGAATTTCGAATGTTGATCCCTGGGAATCGAACTATGTCTTTCATACTCCACACCCAATCTTCTACTTTTCCTTTCCATTCAGCATATTCTTCTTTTTCCCCGTTGAATTTAGGGCACTTTTCTCCTCTTTCTACCGTTTCATGAGTTTTGTCTTCTTTATCTTTCTTATTTCCTCCCATGATTCTTCAATAGGGTGTGAGTTTTTTTTTTTTTAAAAGGTAACAAAGATTTATAATTGATTATACTTTTAATAAAATTAAATACATGAGATTAAAGACTTACTTTTATAGACCTCCTTTTTAGTCAGTAGATGATTATCAATAGATTACTAACTACTATTATTTAAGTTAAATCAAAATTTTATACATATAGGGATCATTAGAATGGGGTAGGATCCTACTTCCGCTCTTACCTTAATATATATAAAATAATCAAAGAAACTTAAATGACCTAACTATTGCACTGATTAGAATATTCAGCAAAGTCAAATTTAAACTTTAAATGTTTTTACACTTATTAACAACATCACAATTTTATACTTTTGTTTTTATTTTATACATTTGATATATTCATTATAATGTAACTTTTTCTAAAGTCTCATATTTTTAAATTTACCATAAAGTACATCACAGAATAAATCTTTGTTTAATGTTAGCACTGAAAAAAAAAAAAAAAAAACTTAACTAACTAACTACATAAAA